>JBBMOL010004368.1:0-10437 GCA_037954665.1 Laguncularia racemosa | reverse complement strand
TCGCTTCTTAGAAATAACCACAAAAAAAATCACGCCTCTCTCTTTTCAAAAACTTTTGAAACACTTGAGATTTTCCAAACTAAAAGGGGTTTTAAAAGGGCAAGCAAGAAAGGGCTTTCATATCTAAATTCGGGCTATGGCGGTTCGAGTTTGTAAAAAACCTACTCCATCTTCCTTCTCTTCCTTCTCCAACTCCACCTTCCCCCCTCCTTTCTCCTCTCTTCCCCTTCCGGGTTTCCCTCCAATTTCAGAACCTTTCACTTTACCGCTGCTTTTCCAAAAATTTTCCAAATTTCTCTTTTCCAAATGTTTTTTCCTTTAAAACCGGAACATTTTTCCGGGGAAATCATTTTCGGGCGTTAAACAGTCTCGTCGAAAAGCGTCAGGGAAAGCTCGTGGAGTTCCGTAGAAGGAAAAACGAGTCTTTTCTGCTTCTAAAAAATGTTCTTTTACTCTCGTGAAATATTTCCCTGCAATACAATATGATTTAATAAGCTGCAAAAAACTGGTTATTTAGTTAAAAAACGATGTTTTTTCCCTTTTATCCCCAAAATCGGTTTTTGCTAATACCTGTGTCTTTATCAATCATATGCTGCCAAAACGAAAAGTGAAAGTAAGTTCTTATAAAATACGTCCTAAATGAAATCGCAACGGTTGAAAGGAATTGTTAAAAGGGCCGGTAAAATTTTTCTTTTTTAAACGAGTTTTGATCAATTTATTTTTCCCATTTTTGGGCGATCTCGGGAAAAGGGGCGGGGCGCATAAATGAAGTTGATCAAGGGTTTTTGTTTAAAACGAGGGGCAAAGTAGAGTAAAAATTTTTTTAAACTTCCATACTGTGGGGGAGGCTTTTTGGAGTAATTAGACCGAGTAACTTCAGCAAAAAGAACCACTTTAAACTAGTTTACATGGGGCCAATTTAAGTAAAAAACTTCCCTGCTTATTAGGGATTTGAACCCACAAAATAAGGATGTTTGGAGGGCAAAGGGAAACAAGGGCAAGAACACCCTTACAAGGTTAAACAAGGGGGGGGAAAAGTTGTTAAAGGAAAAATAAAGTAAAAGTTGTTTGATACTACTTTTCTCCACCATCCCCTTTCTTTTGGGCCCGGAAGGGAAAAGGGGTTTTGACACAGTTTCCCAACCCCTTCCCATTTTCCCAAATAAAAAAATTCTAAATTAAGGAAATTATATTTTAAAAAAATTGAAAATAAGATTGTTGATTTTATATATTTGGTTTAATCATGAAACTAAATTTTCTTAGCGCTATCACTTAAGAAAACCCCTTAAAAAATTTTTCAGAGGACAGTTCATGTATAAAGGGGTTTTTTGGGCGTTTTGTTTTGGCATCAAAATCATGGTTCTTTGGGGGTTTTAAAAGGCATTAGGGGGCATTTTTAATTCGGGGCATGCAACCCTAGTTGCCTTTGAGATGGGCATTTTGAAAAAGTAGTATTTTTTCAGGGGGGTTTTTTGTTGGCCCCCAAAATCACTTTTTCATGTCAGTTTTAAATTTCACCCAATGAGGCCAAAACCCGGCCTCTCAATACTTTCTAGTAACTCAAAAGGGTTCTTAGATGATTAATTTTGGGGCATTGTTTTGGGTGATGGGGAATTGTCTAGTTCAAGGGGGCAAAAGAAAAGAAGAAAAGAAAAGAAAAAAGAAAAGGTTTAAAAAACTCTAGAGGCATTACACTTAATCACAAACCTCATCTTTTTAAATGAATTTAGGTTAAAAGGAACATAAGAGGCCCAAGGGACCCCCATTGAAGGGGGTGCAAAAAATGAAAAAAATTTTTGGGGGGAAAAATGGAGTGTGGGTTAATAAGGGTTCCCTGAAAACTTTTTTGAAAATTTCAAAATAATGAAGTTTAGGGTTAATTTGGGGAAATCTATTTGCAAATTTAAGATTTTTATTTAATTAACTTCCAAAGGCAAAAAGAGGATATGACTTATGGGGGCCCAAAAGGGAAGGGTAAAAAATTAAAGAATTGAGAAAGGACAAAAGGGGCAGTTCTCTCACTGCTATTGTACTCACCTTGGTTCCAATCGTTTCTTCTATGCTTCGTTTTGTTTTATGCATCTGATTCTAATAATTGGGGGGAGGAAATTTCTATGGAAAGGATTTAGCTGAATTAGCTCCTTTCTTGGGGTTGGGTTTATTCGTGGTTTTTTCCTTGGGGGACTTCAATTTTGATTAGATTGAAAAAACAATGAGAGGAAGGGGGGTAATATGAGAAAAACATTAGCAATTTATGGATTTTTATAAAGTTCCTAAATGAAGCAAACTTATGACCTTTAGTTTGGGGGGGGGAGGAGAATTTTTAACTTTTTGGTCAAAAAAACAATTGGATAACCTAATTTTGAAAAAATTAATAGGAAAAAAGGGTTTTAACCAATTTTTGGGTGGGGTAAATAACTTTCCCAATTGTGATGCCAAACTTTTTTTTAGTAGCCCCTTCCTTTCTGATAAATTCGGTTTTGGGGTTTTGGGATATGGGTAGCACACAAAGAGGGAAAAATTTCCAAATTTAATTTTTTTTTGAGTTCTGGATAGAATCAACCCGGGTTTTCTCCCCAAGGTAAAAGCATTTGGTCACAAGAAGTCAAAGTTTCCAAAATTTTTCTAAGTTTGGGAACTAAGATGAAATGGGGGTAAAAAAGGGAACTCAAAAATTTGAATAACAACAAATTTTTCCAAAACCCTTTTAACCCAAAAGTTTAAGTTTTGCAAAGGGAATTTTTTAATGGCGATTCAAAGCTCAAAATTTCAAATGGAAAACAACACAAATTTTAAACCCAAAAAAAAAGAAGGCATTCAAGGAATAAATATTTGGGGAAAGAGGAGTGGAAGAAATCGTTTTAGACAAAAGTTAAAGGGGGAAATGGCTGAAACTGGGTGACAAGAACACTTTTATATTTTCATTTAAAGGGGGATCAGTCATTTGGCGAAAAAAGGGAATTTTTTTATAACAGTTTGAAAAAGGAGGAAAGGAATTAGAGAAAAAGTAAGGGGGTTTTAAAATTCCAAAGGGGGAAATTGTAGCTTTTCTTCTCCAAATTCAAGGGAGGAACAAAAACCCCCCAAAGGTTAAAAGGGGGAAACACAGAGGTGGGAAGACTATATAAACAAATTTGGGTTTCGGGTCAACAAGTCTTGGGGAAATCAATAGTTTGTTCCGGATGAGGAAATTAAAAAAAAGGGCCTTCTTTGACCAAGGGTAACAAAAAGTCCCTGGTCTAAGGGGTGGTTTTTTTTTGCCAAGTTTTTTAGATTTTCGTGGCACTTAAACAGAGAAGATTTTTGATCAATGGGGGGAAAGAGTTCATGGGGGTTGGGGAAATAGTCGAAGGAACTAAATTGGGACGATTGTCTCCCTTGTTCTTAAAGATTGCTAATCCTACAAATCTTGGGTAAATTTTAGGCCTATTTCTTGCTGTAATTTCAATTTCCCAAAGGGAATCACCCAAACTACTGGCTTTTTTAAGAATTAAGATGGGATTACCATTCTAGGGGGGGAAAGAAAAATCTGGGGATTCATTGGAGGGCGTTGTATTTTCGGATAACATCTTTGTTGCCCAAGAAAATTTGCCAAAAGGATACCACAAACAAAAAATGAGCCCCTGGGGGGGTAAAACTGAAATAGACAATCCACAAAAACTTATGATATTATTAAAAATTTGAGGGTTTGGTTTGGGAAGGGAATACTTCCCAAACATGGGAAATTCCCGCACACTTTTTTAAGCGGTGATTTTCAAAAGGGGGGCTCTACCCCTAAAATTTTCCTTTAATATTAAGGGAATTGGTTTTGGGTTTTATTTCCTAGGGGTCAAGAGGTCTTTTGGATAAGGGGGATCCTATGTTTTGCTGTATTTGTTTTTTTCTTGGCATGGAAGTATACTCAAGGATATTAAAACAGGCTCATTTTTATAACTCTAAATCAACTCATGGACTTCTAAGTTCCTATCTTATGTTGGATGACTTTAACTCATCAAATCAGTGCTATTTTCAATTCAAGTATATTGGGCATCAATGTTTATTCTACCGAAAAAGGTAGTTGATTCTATTGAAAGGCTTATACGTAATTTTCTATGGAGTGGGAGGCCCAATATTTCAACGAAAGCCAAGGTAAGATGGTAAGGGGTGTATACCCTAGTTGATCAAGGGGGATTGGGCATTCCTAAACTTGAAATATGGAACAAAGTAGCTCAACTAAAACATATTTGACATTTATGTGGAGACCTAGTAAGAGGTGTTTGGGGTGAATGGGTACATTCTAACTTTCTTAGAGGAACTTTATTCTGGGAGACCAAAAGACCCTTTAAGTGTTCATGGAGTTGGAGTAAATTACTGAAATTTCATCCGCTAGCAAGAAGCATATTTAAGTGGGAAGTAGGTGATGGCCTTTTTATATCTCTATAGTCAGACTTTTTGTTGCTATTGGGCCTCTAAACCTGATGCATAGTGCTAGAATGATTGCTGGAGTTGGGGTAAATTGTTGAAATTTCATCCGCTAGCAAGAAGCATATTTAAGTGGGAAGTGGGTGATGGCCTTTCTATATCTCTATAGTCAGACTTTTGGTTGCCAATTGGGCCTCTAAACCTGATGCATAGTGTTAGAATGATTGCTACTTCAAGGTTCCCCTTGAATGTTAGGTTGTGCTCAATTATACAAGGCAATGATTGGGAATTTCCACAGAACAACTTTTGGAATAGGTTTACAATACCCTCAAATATGATACCTAATCTACATGAAGCTGATAGGTTCACCTGGAGTAAGGATGTATTTTCTTCTCTATCAAGAGTGCTTACAAGGCATTATCTAATCATAATGGTATTGTCCCTTGGGCTAAGATGATCTGGAACAAATATTTCATGCCACGGCATTCATTTATCCTGTGGCTAGCTTGGAAAAGGAAACTTCACACTTTAGACAAGCTCAATAGTTGGGGAATATTTACTTCGACAACTTGTTGCCTATGTTCAAGTGAGAATGAGAACCATGAACATTTATTCTTTGAGTGCACATACTCTAAACAAGTATGGAGGGCAGTTTTGATGGAACTTAAATGCTCAATATCCTTCTTATCATGGCAAAATGCAACCACAAGCCTCACACACCCAACGCTTAGAAGCAACCCTATGACTCCATTATGGAGAGTAGCACTTATAGCAGCAGCATGCTACATATGGAGAGTAAGGAACTCGACTCGGCTGGGATTGCCGTTAACTTTGCTAATGTTCTTAACTAGACAGATTCTAGTGTATTCTAAGCTTCTTGTACCTTGAGATGGTTTACACTAGTTTTCATAAAATTTGTAAAATTCTAGTTCTAGTACAAAATTTTGCTGTAATCCGTTACCGCGTTTAACGGCTGTACATTCTCTCTTATTAATCTAATTACTTACAAAAAAAAAACTTGTTGATGCAGTGATCACAATTTTTAGGGTGGTTCGGGGCATATTCATTAGTTCATACCATTTTCAGACATAGCTGTTTTAGTACGTATAGCTTAGCAATTGTTGAGATTGAGGTTTATTTCCTTGGCTATGCATATAAAATTTGAGACTTTTATTAATAAAGAGGAGATTTATTGTTTTGAGGCCTAATTAGCTAATTGAGTACGGTTGTTATGTTGTCTAGTGTTCACTTCATGAAGGAAAAGTTCTTGTCTATGGTGCTTGAGCTCTTGACATTGCTTAAAAATATAATAAGGCTATAAATGTTTTTGGACTATAATTGCTTTCTCTTTATATCATAGACACGATTTGTTATGTACATTATCTAGTGATTTCTTCTTGATCTTTCATGTTTTGATATGTTAATGCAATCTTCATTGTCTCCCTATATCTTGGTATCACTCACTTCCCTTTTTCACATTGTGTAGATGGCAAATACACTTCATAACCTCTCATACATCTTGATGACTTCAAAAGTGTTATCACTATGAAGACTAGGTGCCTTGTTGGCTCATTCTCTTTGTGTTGTTTTGGCATTGTCTAGGCATCGGTTTGCAAAAAGGTATTTGGTTACCAAAGGTATCATAAAAATGATATAAATACATAGGGTAGATATGTAGCAAGTATAGTAGACCCTAGGAGTGGGCAAACATGACTATTACGTTGACATCCCATATAAACTTTCAAAATCACAAGAGCACCCGGCTTTCTTTTTTCATTGTACACTTGGACTCCTATTAAATTCCGTTGGATCTTCTAAGTTTCCTCACATGCCCAATGGCATTGAACTATTGGGCTTATAGCATCAAACTATATCAGGTTCAAATTTGTAAGTATATGGCTTTTCACCGGTATGTATATCTTACATGATTTATTTAGGCTTTTTTTTTTCAAATAGCTTTCATTAGGTTAATTTGGTCATTTGATGTGTTTAGGAATGTGCACAAATTAGTAAATCCTTATTACCCTCCCAAGGTGACAGCTGTATACTAAAAATGTTTGGGGTGGATCTATAATTTGTAAGGTTGAAAATGAGTGCTAATATTATTTACATAAATACAAGAGAAAAGTTTACTATCCTATAACAAGTCCTTGAATCAAATGGATTTCACATGGCTAATATCTCTTAGTTCTAGGATTACACATCTAAGATGGCCTTCCTAAAAATATCTAACCTGTCAAATGCATTTCTAATGTTCCTCCTCAGCTAGGTTGTATGGATTTGGCTCTATTTTTGGAATGTAACATGAGACATGACTAGTTTTTAAACAAGCAGGACACTGACATGGCCAGAAACACGTGGTATTTGATATTTAAGAACCTAAGTTAATATCAAGATAGATGTTACATCTGCGTTCTCGGATGAGGAGATCAAATAGGGTTACATATTGCAAGCGAATGGGAAGGCCCTGGCCCAAATGGGTTTTCGACTCATTTCTTCAAGGAGGGATGGGACATCATAGATGCTGACATGATTGTTGCAATTAGAGAATTCCTGACTTCAGGGCACCTGCTCAAGGAGATTAACAGTATTTTGGATTAAGAGGAGATTAACAGTATTGCTATATCCCTAGTTCCCAAAGTTGCAAATCCTACTAAACTGGGTGATTTCAGGCCAATAGCTTGCTATAATGTGATCTACAAGGCGATCTCCAAGGTCTTTGCTGCAAGGATGAAATCGGTGTTGCCAACTCTAGTTGGGAGGGAGCAAGCAGCTTTTATTCCAGATAGGAGAATAACTGATAACATTTTCATGGCCTAAGAGCTAATGGCGAACGACCACTCTCAAAAGGGTGCTCCTCGTTGTATGCTTAAGGTGGACCTTCAAAAGGCCTATAATACAGTTAGATGGGACTTCATCCTAATGGTGCTCAAGGCCATGAAATTTCCTCCTCATTTTTGCAACCTCATCAGCCAATGTATCTCTACGCCCCAAAAACTCCATCAACATCAATGGGGAAATGGTGGGTTTCTTCGCAAGTAAACGAGGGTTGAGACAAGGGGATCCCATATCCCCTTACTTGTTCGTCCTGTGCATGGAAATTCTCTCCACGCAGTTGAGAAAGCTGATTTATAAATCCGGGTTCTCACTACATTGGAGATGTCAGGCTGAAAGATTGACCCACCTTTGCTTTGCAGACGATCTCCTAATATTTGCTAAAGGTAACATTGAATCTATATCCCTGGTGAAAGAAACCTTATAGAACTCCCAAACCATCTTGGGATTGGCGGTCAACAACAACAAAAGCAACAATTTCTTCTCTCATGTTCCATCAAGCACCAAAGAGGCCATTCTACAATCCACCCAATTCAGTGAGGGTTAGTTACCAGTACGATACGTGGGGGTTCCTCTCATTTCCTTTAAGCTCAAAAAGCAAGACTGTGAGGTGTTAGTGGAATGCACTCTGTCACGGATTAACTCTTAGACGGCTAAATACTTGTCTTATGTTGGTAGGCTTCAATTAATAAGATCTGTCTTACTTTTTATGCAAGTCTATTGGTGCTTTGTTTTCCTCCTGTCTAAGTCGGTTGTCTCAAGAATAGAACAACTACTAAGGAATTTTCTCTAGAGTGGCAGCCCATACATTTTCACAAAAGCTAAGGTCAAATGGGTGGAAGTGTGCAGCTCATAAGAAATGAAGGCTTAGGGATCCCGAATATCCATCTTTGGAATAAGGCAATGCAAATCAAGCATATATGGAGACTATGTAAGGAGGGAACCAAGAGCTTATGGCCTGAATGGGTTCATTCCACACTATTAAAGGGCAAGAACTTTTGGTCCTTTAAAGCATCAACCATATGCTCATGGACTTGGAAGAAACTGCTAAAGCTAAGAGGCTTGGTAAGATTTTGTTTCATTTGGGAACCCCACAATGGTCTTGAAATATCGCTGTGGGTAGATTTCTGGCTCCCATAGGACTCTTGATACATTGTTTAGTGCTCGGGCTATGGGTAGCACAGGTTTTCCTCACACTACGAGGCTCTGTTCCATTATGGATGGGAATGAATGTTGTATCCCTGATGGCCTGTTCTGGACTAGCATCTGCATCCCACCCTCTCTCAAACTGAACGCTGTAGTTTCGGATCGCCTTCACTAGATACACTCATTGACAGGAGAGTATACCATTAAGAGTGGCTATGGTTTTCTTAACTCTCCTGGGCCCACCATACCATGGCAAAAAGTAGTATTTGGAACAAATCTTTTTTACCTAGACACTCTTTTGTCTTATAATTGGCTTGGCTAGGGAAACTTTCCACCATTGACAGAGTATATAACTGGGGACTAGTGCAATCAACTATCTGCTTTCTTTGTAACCGATTTTCGGAGAACCATGCCCATCTATTTTTCAAATGCGCGTACACCGCTCAAGTTTGGCATTTAGTGTGTGACTTTCTGCAATACTCAGCTTCATCTAGCAGCTGATAGGGAGTTACTAGTTTTTTAGAGGCATTGGGGGATTCCTCGACCCATCAGAACTTGTGGACTTCATTAGCGGCATCAATCTACTGTATATGGCGTGCCCGGAACAAAGTGAGACTAGGGGAGATCCTTCTAGGGGTTGGCTTGTTAGCTCACCAAATTCGATCCTATGTTAAGCTATTGTAGTTTAAGCATCGATGTGAAGCATTTAGTTTGCTTAGCACAATGTTGTAATTTATTATTTGCTTACTGATTGTACTTTTCTTTCATTCAATAAAATTTTAATTATCCAAAAAAAAAAATTGATCAACTATACAATATAATGATGCATACCATAGATAAGTGTCAAAATGGAAGCGAAAATTATAAGTGCCTAGTTCTTGAATATCAAGAAAGTACATAATATGAAAATTTAAAAATTTGACGAGCCATATCACCACTATATGTTAGTGTCTTCATCCAAATTTCTCTCATGGAAGTTAGGTTTTGATTTAGGGTTTTATTTTGAGGTGTAGAATTGGGGAAATGAGAAAAGGGTAGAGAAACATTCATAAAGAAATGTTTTTTTACTTTTTAGGTTTTATATGGGGAACTGGGGATATTTTGTTTATTTGTCCTATTAGTTTCTAAAATGTAAATTGTATAGAAGTGTCCTTGGCATGTGGTGTAGGACATATGTTTCCAACATTGACATTTAAATTAAAATAATTTGACACTTTTAGGTGTGTTGGATATGTGTTATGCTGTGTTGTAAGCTTGTCTGTGTTCTTGGCATGTTGAACACTGCATACCTTTTTCCAGAGGTGTGCTGGTGCAAATTCTCTCCTCAGCTGGTGAATAGATCTTATCCATTCTAGCTCGGCAATAATTTTTTTTAAAAATGGGATTGTTCAATTCTTGGTAGACATGTTTACAAGTTGGGAGTTAATGGACACATAAGGTGTACAAATTAAACAATGGTCCATCTTTTCATTGATGAAGTGCCTGTATTTTGTAATGTTTTATAACAAAACAAATTGCTGATATATTATCACATTATAGTCTCATGGAAAACATCTCACTTAATCTTCATATCATCCAATATAATCTCCATCCTTAGCAACTCACAAACTCCTTACGTCAGTGCTCGAAATTCTTTTTCAACCTAGCCACAAGAGCCTGTTTCTTGCTTCTCCATATAACTTGATTTGCCCTAAGAACAATACAATACCTAGAGGTAGATTTTTTGTTGATAATTGGCCCACCATAATCAGCATTGGTGTGTGCTTCAAGTACATGTCCTACATTGTATTAAAATAAACTGCCTTTCTCTGGAGTTCCTTTAAGACAGTACCACACATTATATTATGCCATAAGCCAACTTCTTTAGGTTTGTGCATGAATACTGCAACAACATAGGCAAAATGGGGTCTAGTGGGAGATAAGTAAATCAATCTCCCAACCACCTTTTGGTATTCCTCTTTATCAATGCTAACATCGCTGTATGCTTTTCCAAGCTTGTGGTTGGGATCTATTGGTATTCTTGCTGGCTTACATGATTGTATCTTTCAAAAAGAT
>JBBMOL010004367.1:0-10444 GCA_037954665.1 Laguncularia racemosa | reverse complement strand
AATTGTCTTGAAAGGAATCAAACCTACAAAAAACCCTACACAAAGGCAAGAACCCAAAAAGGGGTTAAAAAAAATTTGGCGATGAAAGTCTTTTTTTAAAAACAATTTAGCCCTTTAAAGAAAAATTTTGTTTAGTATCTTTTTTGGGCTATTTAATACATTTGTTGTCCCTTTTTCCAAAAAAAGTAAAATTTAAAGGGGTTTTTTAAAAGGACGATGGAAACAAATTCGTTTTAAAAACTCATTTTGTGGATTTTTCCCATAGACCTCCCATAAATAAAAGAAGTCCCCCGGTTCCCAAAAATTTGGGCTCCATGGAAGTGAAAAACCCAAACCCCATTTAAAGGGGTTTTTTATTTGTAATTGTCTTTTTGGTTTTGGTTTTTTAAAAAAAGTTCCCCTTGTTTGGTTTTATTTGTTTTTTGGGGGTTTTGTTTTTTAAAACCCTTTAATTTAGAAGCAAGTATAAATATTTGCTAAGTGGGTTTTTAAAAGAAAAAGGACTTTTGAAAATTTAGAAAATCTACCTTCTTTACAAAATCCCACCCTTATTAATTTTTTTCCAATTAAAATTTGGGTAGAAAGGGTTGGCCTTAAGGATTAAATTGTGAGTCATTTTAAAATTACTTTCTTAATTTGGGCTTACAACTATTTCGGCGTGTCATATTTTGGGGTTGCAATTTGGGTTTTATTTTACTTTGTTTTTTTTGGTTAAAGGGTAAAATTTTTGGGGTTTTTCTTAATTTTTTCCCAAATTTTGGGGTTCCCATGGCCCAATTTGTTTTGGGAATTTTGGTTCTTTTGTTGTTTTTTAATTCCTTTATATATCTTTAAAATTTGGGGAAGTGATCCTAAATCTTTAAATTTAGCATTATAGCAACTTGATTCATCCCAATTATTTTTTAAACTTTTTTGGGTTTTTAATTGGGTTTTCCCAATTCCATTTTTTTGTTTTCAGTGGGCAAAAACAAAATTTTTGGTATCGGAGAAACATTCTTTTTCTTTAAAATAATTCTTCTAACCTATTTTAAACTTAATTTTTCCCCTCCCAAACTTTAGAGGATTTTGAGGTAATAAGCAATATAGCAAGGGAGTGGCATGGTTGACTTAGTTGGTTTTAGATTCTTATGCCACATTCCCCGACACCTCTACAAAGGGGAGATTAGAGGGGGCTAAAATTAGGGCTTTAAATCTGGGGCTTAAGATGGGTTTTCCCCCCACATCATTTCCAATTCAGCCCCAAATTTATTTTCCCCCAAAGAGGGCCCCTTTAATGGTTGTTGGCTGCTACGCTCAAAAATGTATATAAGCGAAATTGGGGCAAGTGCACTGGTCGGTATCAAAGAAATTTAAGGGGTTTGAAAAGAAAAAGTTGTCGACCCCCTCGAGGAAAAAATTTGAGTATTTAGACCTATGGAAATTTCTTTTTCAAAAATTTAGGTAAATTAAAAAGGGGGTTTTTGAAATTCAATTAAAAATTTAACTTAAACCCAGACAAGGAGAAATTTTATGAAGAAACTATCAATTTTTAAAGGGGGGCGGGAAAATTAAAATCCACCCTAGTTTCGTTAATAAAAACTATTTCCCCTATTTTAATACCCAAACCTAGTGGTTTAAGGTTTTTAAAAGGGTGAGTTTAGAAAATCCTTTCTAAGGAATTTAAAAACCCCTTAAATAAATTTAAAGTGGGCCCTTCCGTGTCTCCAATTAACCAAGGAATAAAAAATTAAGTTCATACACCCTCCCCGATGCAAAACAAACAAAAAAAATTTGCCTTAAATAAATTTAAACCCCATAATCCCTTATTGGTTAATTAACAAAAAACTTTTCATTGGGGCCCCTCCAAAAACCTATTTAAAAAAACCAAAATTACCCCGGCAAACTCCCTTTATTGAAAAATCAGTCTAATTAAGAATTCCAAACCCAAATCCTAATAAACCTCAAAAAAATAAAAAGGATTTCTAACAATTAAAAATCAAAGACCAATTATAATTAAAAATCAAAGGAATTGCCAATAATGAAAAAAATCCTAATAATTCCTAACCCAAAAATAAAAAAGGGGCTACAATTTATCCTTTTAAAAAATTCGGGGGTTTATCCAATTTCCCCAAGGGAAAAAAGATTTTAGAAATTCCCTGGGAAGAAAAAAGGCATGATTATGATTCAAGGAGATTCTTCCCAAAAGAAAATCATATTCAATAGTTGGATCAAATACTTAATTGCATATAAAAAGGAAAAAATAAAATTTTAGAAATCAAACCCAAAACAAAAAAAAAAATATAAAAAAAAACCTTAATTGGGAAGGAAAATCCACAAATCCTTCACAAAGGATGATAATCTCCACCAAATCACAAAGTTTTATCCAAGATTTGAAATCCACAATTTTCTCCCCCCTTTAAAAATAGGGTTAAAACTTTCCCTTTTAAAAACAACAAAAAAAATTTTCCAAAAAATCCCCTACAAAACGGGCCTAAGGACCTATATATAATTTCAAAAGGGGAAAGGGGAGGAGATGCAATTAAAAAAGAAAAAGAACCCCCCGGCCAAGGGCTGGTAACCTTCATTTAAAACCCGCCTTTAAAAAAAAGGGCCCGGCGGTGTTGCATGGAAAGTTTTGGGTAAAAAAAGGCCAGGGGGCTTTGAATGTCAAAATTTTTCCCGGCCTAAATGGCCACGGAGGGTCCAAAGTAGGTTTGGCCTTTTTTAAAAGGGTGGCAGCCCTTGAAATTTTTTTTCCTTTTTGCCATCCTTCAATTTTTTTTCATGCTTTTAATTTGTATCAAATTTTTCTCCCCAAAATTGATTAAACTTTGAAATCAAAAGGGGCCTTTCCCAAAATCTGAAATGTAAAAATAAAAATGATTAAGTACCCTTTTTCCCTTGTGAATTCTCTAAAATCAATAATAAATAAATTGAAAATTTGGGTTAATGAAAATTTTGAGTAAAATATGCCCTTTATCAACTCCCCCATTTCTTAAACTTTTTGCTTTGGGCCCAAGCAAAATAAAAAACCCGAAAGAAAAACCATCCTTTGAAAAAAAAAAAAAATTTTTATTATCATAAAAAACTTGAACATCTGTCATCTCTACTTTTTGACCACAAATTTGGGGGATGCCCACCACTCAAAAAACCCAAAATTGGGAATAAAGGGATTAAGTACTATACTCAAAATTAACCAAATAATCTTTTGAGAAAATAAACTTTTTTAAACCAAAATGTTTAACCCCAAGAATTTTTTTTTTTTCCAAAAGTAGATAATTTTAGTTCTAAAAGAAAAACACCCATTTTTAAACTTCACGGCAATTTACAAACATAAAGATCCCTTTTCCCCTCACTTCTTTAAACAGGTCAAAAATAAAATGAAAGCATATGGTATCAATTTCCTTTTTCCTAGATTTTCTCCCTTTTTATTATAAGTCCAATGTAACTTATTGATGAACATTCACTAAAACTCTACTCTTTTTTTTTTTTTACTATAAAATAAGTTCGTGTATTGAACTTTTGCTTTTTCCGCCCCTTATCGTTATAGTGAGATCACTGATTCGGCACATCCCGGGCTCATCACCCAAGTGACCAGGTTTTAAAGGGACGCCATCGAACTCTCCCTCACTCTAGCATTCAAGTTTGGATACTCTTAACTCAATTACCCGAGTCATTGGAGTAAGGCAACTTATTTCATTTAAATGCTATACAGAATGAAGACTTTTTTATAAGGGATCACTAAGTGAGGAGTTTCCCTTACCTCTTTTCATTAGATGTTGAAAAGCTTTCAAAGAAACTTTCAAGAAGATATACTAGCTAGAGAAGAGACCCGAAGTAGACCTGTTTATCTTTCACAAGGGGAAACTCAATAGACTTTTAAAACTTCAAATTATAAGGCTAAAAACTAGGAAATTTGATTTCAAAGATTTTATTCATTAATTTTAAGTAAGTACAAGAATCATAATAGTGGTGAGTAGGGCATAAATAATGAGTTATTATTTTAATTAAATCATAAATAGATGCAAAAGGCTTTTTTTTTTTTTGGGTATAACCTCTAGATTTCCATCAAATTTTTTGAAAAAATTGGCCTAAAAATTGTCAGATAACTCAGGGACAAATACAGTTCGAGATAATGGAAGAGTATGATCATCAAAGCACAGAACAGGCAATACTCATCTCAACTTTAATACCTACATTCCCTTCCCCACACTCAGAAAAGACATTAGGTTCTAGTGTCTGCATGGGCATTAGTGTCGACACTAGTGGCTTCTCATAGTGGTCGATCTTCTCAAAAGCAACAACATTTTCAGTCTGGGGTACTTGCTCACAGCCTTTGTTTTCTTGCTCATCCTCATCCCCCCCAATCATCTATCTCATTCAAGATAGCTTCAAGAGTGGTTTGCCTTACATCTTCCACCACATCATTGTTAGGAATTTCACCCTCAGCAAATATGTCAGAATACATTGCTTTCTCATTAGACAAAAACACATGATCATACATATCAAATGTTACCATGGTCATCTAGTGCTCTAAGGGTGAGCTTACCTTGTCCTACATCAATTAGTGCTTGACCTGTAGCTAGGAATGGTCTACCCAGAATGAGTGGAATGTCCTCATCTTCTTCCACATCCAGTATGACAAAGTCCATTGGAAATATGAATTTATCAACCTTGACTAAGACATCCTCCACTGTACCCTTGGAAAAGCTTGAGCTCTTATCAGCTAGCTGCATAGTGATTGGTCTCCTCTTGCACTTTTGTGGCTCTATTCCAAGCTTCCTAAAAACTGAAAGTGGCATTACATTAATACTTGCACCAGAATCAATCAAAACATTCTCAAAATCAATATTACCAATGGTGTAAGGGATACTGAAACTTCCCTGATCTTTCAGCTTTCTAGGTAGCTGAGCAAATTTCTTCTCTATGACAACTGAACTCTTGCCAAGAAGCATTACTTTCTCAACACTCTCCATGGATCTTTTGCTAGAGAGCAGCTCTTTCATCAATTTGCCATAGGATGGAATTTGTTTCAAGGCCTCTAAGAGAGGTATATTGATTTGAAGCCCCTTAAATATGTCACAAAACCTGGTAAACTAGGCTTCCAACTTCCTCTGCTTGAGTCTTCCTAGGAAGGGGATAGGTGGAACATAAAGCTGCAACACTGGTGCTTTGGATGTGAGTTCTTCCTCCTTCTACTTACCTTTCTCTGGATCTTTCTCTTGAATTTTTACCTACCTTTTAGCTTTCTTTACCTCTTTACCACTCCTTAGCATGATGGCGTTGACATGATGGGTGTTCTCCTCAGTTTTTCTAGGCAAAGACCCTGAGGGTCTAGTACTTAGCTGCTGTGCAATTTGACCGAGCTGACCCTCCAAGTTTCTGATAGAAGCTTGTTGGTTTTATAGGAGGGTGTCAGTCTTTTGTATGTAGCTCCTCATGAGCTCTTCCATCTGAGTGGGATGCTGTTGAGAATAGGCATTCTGAGTAGTAGACTTGTTTTGGAAATCCAGGGGGCGGGTTAAGTGCTTGATTCTCATTCCTCCATGAGAAGTTTGGATGATTGTGCCACCTAGGATTGTATGTATTCGAATATGGTCCTTGAGTACCTCTCTGAGGTTGCCTACAAAGTTTACCTGCTCTCCACTAGATGGAGCTGACGACTTTCCAACCATGCACTCACTAGCTGAGTGAGGTCCTGAGCAAATTTCAAAACTAGAAGATGGATTAGCATTAAAAGAATTTAAAGAGGCGAGTTTACTTACCTGAGTGGTGAGGGGCAGCTATCTGAGCAGTCAATTGAGCCATACTGCATTGTCATTCACTGAAGCCACTCTTGTCCCACTTCTCTAATTTTGCCAATTGTGTGCCTATAGGCCATCTCTTCTAATCAATGCACTGGCCTCTAAGTAAGTTTTTCCCATTAGTGCACCCCTAGCTGCAGCATCCACAAGAGACCTCAATGTCTCATCCAGACTCAAGTAAAAGATCTCAATAAGGAGATTGTCTAGTAAACCATGATGTGGGCATTTTCTAGTTTGCTTCCTTGAATCTCTCCCATGCCTCATAAAGTGATTCACTGCTAAACTTTGTAAAGTTAGTGATGTCACTTCTTAGTTTAGCGGTCCTAGCTAGTGGGAAGAATCTCCTCAAGAACTTGATTATAGGTCTTCTCAGGTAGTGACAAATCTCTAAGGCAATGAATAAAACCAAGCTCTAGCTTTACCCCTTTAAATAAGAAAGGGAAAAGCTGTAGTCTTAATCGCATCATCAGTGACACCATTCTACTTGAGGTGTTGGTGTATTAAAGGAACCCAACAAGATGATCATCAAGGCTCTCATTTGAAAACCCTCCAAACTGACTCAATTGCACCATCTGAATGAGTGGCAGTTTAAGCTCAAAATTGTTGGCTTGTATAGCTGGTCTAACATTGGGCGGTTCCTGAATCCTAGGAATAGAGAAATCTCTAAGTGCTCGCTAAACACCCTGAATCCGGCGATTATCTTCATTTGCCATCTCTTCTACTTGTTCTCTCTGCTTGTTGGTCTCTTCTAATCTGACGTAGAGTACGCTCAATCTCAATATCGAATGGTAGGAGATCAGCACTCCTACTTCTGCGCATGTAACAACCTGTAAAGAGACCAAAAGCCAAGAAAAATGTAAATTGCACCTAGACTACCAACAGAACTATGAAACCCTAATATCTTTAGTTCCCCGCAAGGGCGCCAAAAACTTGATACGCTCAGAATGTATATAAGCGCAATAGCAGCAAGTGCACGGGTCGTATCAAGTAAGGGAATGGTGAAAAGTAAGGTTGTCGATCCTTTGAGGAACCAAAATAGAGTACTAGACCTATGGTAATTCTTATCAATTATTAAAAAAGGTTGATTGAAAAGGGATTCTGAAATGTCAAACGCTAAAAATTTAACTTAAAGCAAACAAGGAGAATTTTAAATGAAGAATCTATCAATTATGAATGAGGGAAATTAGAATTCACCCTAAATTCGTTAATCAAACGCTACAATGTTATATAAATTTTAGGGGTTTAAATAAGGTTATTCAAGTGAGTTTAGAAAATCCTTTTTAGGGAAGTTAACCTTAAATCAATTAGTCGGCTTTCGCGTCTCCAATTAACCAAGGAATCAAAATTATGTTCATACACCTCCCGATGGCTACAAACAACTAATGCCTTAAATCAATTAACCCTAATCCCTTATTTGATTAATTAACAAGAAACATTGCATTGCGCCCCTCCATAAACTCTAATTAAGCCAATTATCCGCAACTCCTGTATTTGGCAATCAGTCTAATTAAGAATTCTTAACAAATCCTAATCAACTCCCGTATCAAAAGGATTTCTAACAATTATAATCAAAGACCAGTTATAAATTGAAATCAAAGGAATTTCAATCATCAATAATCCTAATAATTCCTAATCATATAACATGGCTACAATTTCCTTTTAACATTCATCCAATTTCCCAAGGAAAAGACTTAGCAATTCAATGGAGATAAAGACATGAAATTTTGATTCAAGGAGATTCGTATAAAAGAAATCTTTCAATAGTTGGATCAAATACTTGAATTGCATATAAGAGATAAAGTTCAAAAACACCCTTCAACAAACAAATAAAACCAAAATGCAAGGAAATTTACAAATCTTCAAAGGGTGATAATCCCACCAAGATCACAAAGTTTTCTCTAAGATTTGATCTCGCAATTCTCCCTTAAAAAATAGGTTAGAACTCTTTAAGAACAAAAAAATTGTCAAAAAATCACCCTACAAATCGACCTAGGACCTATATATATGCAAGGGGAGGGTGGGTTGCAAAAAAAACACTTATTAATATAATTTTATTTTTTTGCAATTTTTGTTAAAATGCCAAAATGCATAGGGGTTATCCTAAAATTTTTCCCCTTTCTTGCAAATAAAAGGGAGTGATATTTAAAAAAATGCGTGAGGGCCTCTAAATTTGCTTTTATATTATAAGTGGCACTATCCTAATTGAGGTAATGTGATAGTTTGGTGAGATCAAAAGGATATCAAAATAATGAAACCCACATCCCCTTTCCCTTCCACAAGAATGGTTTTAGAAGGAAAACAAATAAAATTTGGAGGAGAAAAGTGATTTACATCTAGAATTTCGGAGGAAGGGTTGATCGTAAAATTTTTTAGTTTGAGTTCAATGAGCATTGCCAAATTGATAGATTTTAAAGTACTACCCCTAGACCACAATGTCACATGAGGGGTGTTTGGGCTGCACTAAATGAATTTTGTTACCTTGGTGAGTTGCTTTAGCCATATCATTGTACCTTCATTTTTATATGCATTCAATTTTTTAACATAATTTTTGCTTAAACCTTTGCATTACATGTAGTCAGATACTTATACTTACATTAAGGTCGTAATGATACGAACCCCCCCAAACCTGTAAGGAAACCAAAAACCCTTTAGATTTGGTAATGTCAAAAACGATGAATCTACAACAATAATGGAACCGCGACCCATTATCTATTAAAAGACAAGAACCTTGGTATTGGTGTAAAACCCCAATAATCGTTTAAATAGAAAGATTGATTGAAAAAGTTGAAAGGGGAACACCCGGATTAAAAACTTGATAAGTTTGATATTTTGTTTAAAAACCCTAAAGAGAAATTTTTCTCTCAAAATGTGAATGAACTTTTTGGACTTTTTTTTTAAAATTTGAGTATACAACACTTTTTAAATAGTCCCATACAAAAAAAAAGAAACAAAATGACATAAAAACCCTAACTTGACAAAAGGAAAAACAATAAAAAGCTAGGGGCTTAAAATAATATAACCCGGCCTACATTTTAATCCTAATTTTGTCCTAAACCAACGATTTTGAAATGCTTAAAGCCAAATTTTCCCTTTCTCTTTCAACCCCGGGGCCACTTAAGCCGATGGCCTTTTTTTCCCAGACTGCCTTTTAGGCCAGCGGCTTACACCCCCAAAGGCCCTAATGCCCTTTCCCTTGTTTTTTTAGGCTAGTGGCCTTAAGTCTATTCCTTGACTTCCACATCCACGATCTGCATTTTTCCCAGTAGGTTTGTGCCCCCTTAATCAATCTCTTAGCTTGATCTCCACCCTTTCCCCCTCCTCTTGAAAAGGATTCTCCTCAAATAAATTACCTACATCATAAGGACTTAAATTAGTAATATTTTAAAAAAAAGCATTTAAATTAATACTCATCCCCCAATTCTAGTTTGTAATGTTTTCATTTTTTGCGCTCGAGGATTTGGAATGGATCTTCCCCCTCTTTGGGAAACAGCTTTGATTGCCTCGTGCTAAGGGAAACTCTCTTGGCGCTTTTGTACCCCCCACTCAATCTCTATTCAAAAGTAAATTTTAAAGGTGCCCTTTTTTAGCTTTTTTTGCATATTGCTTTGTCTGTCACTCAATATTAAGGTTGGCCTTCTCTTAAATCTACCAAACAAATTCATCTTTCCCTTTTTTTCCATTAACTTAATTTAACACAGGTAAAAATTAAATCTAATGGAGTCAAAAGAAAATTTAAAACCCCTATATAACTCAAAAGATCTCTTTTTTCTTGAGAATAAAGCATTCTTAACCTCACTTAAACCTCACATAATAATTTTCTTTCCACTCTAATTTTTTTTTCATCAACAATTTTCTCCCTTTTTTTTTCTCTTTCCTTTGGGTTAAACTTCTCTCTTTTTTTTCTTTCAACAATGCTCAATTTATTTTACCCCTCACTCTCTTTTTGTTTAAATCTCTCTTTGTAACCCCCCACTTTTAAACCTCCCTAAAACCCCCACAGGTAACAGAGGACAAAGAGTATAAGTTTTTAGGGTCATGTAAAAAAGTACTTGTTGGGGAAATCCATCATGCTTCACCTACCTATCAAATTGCCATGGCCTCCTTAACAATAAATTGCAGCATGCATTGGAAATACATTACACGAAATTTATCCCCTTTCTTTCCCCAAAGCTAAAAGAAAATAACAAACCCATTTTGTCACTCTCCCCTTCATCACTATCATTAAGCCCATTGCAATTTAAAAAAGGTGAGGGTGTTTTTCTTTTTGGGAAGCCCCAATTTCTCCACCATTTGGGCATGCTAGCAATATTTTCACAACTCCTACCATTAATAATCATACAAAACACCTTGTTTTTAACTAGGCCTAGTAAAAAAATATTCTCCCCTTACACATTTTCCCCTCCTTTTGTCTACAAGCCAAATCCCCCCCCAATTACTAACAACTCCCCCTGAATAAAAAATACTCCTCCCCATCATCATCCTCCAATGGGGGCCCGGGAAACAAGATCTGATTCATTGTCTATCTTAATCCTTTCCCTCATCCTGCATCACCAGATTCTTTTGTTTGAACATTGAAATTTGCTAGTGATCCCTACCTTGACATTTAAAATACTTTAAAACACGATTCCATTAAAAAGAAGAACGGGTTTACCTCTATTCCC
>JBBMOL010004366.1:0-10445 GCA_037954665.1 Laguncularia racemosa | reverse complement strand
CACAACAAGTTGCAAACTCTGAAGCAGGGAAGCCGAAGTGTAGATGAGTATTTGAAGGAGATGGAAGTCACAATGATTAGGGTGAATGTAGAGGAGGATAGAGAGACTACAAGGGCTAGGTTTCTTGCTGGGTTGAATAGAGAAATCCAAAATGTGGTTGAATTACAGCATTATGTAGAATTGGAGGATATGGTTCACATGGCTATAAAGGTTGAGAACCACATAAGAGGAAAGGTAGTAGTAATGCACGGTTTCCACAGGTCATGGTTCATCCACTTGGAAGACCAACCAATGGAAGAAAGAAGAAAAGCCTTTACCCACCAAACCAAAAGGGGAGCTGAGGCAAGCGGGTTCTACTCCTGGTAACTAAGGTAACCCTGATTCTTCTACTTCTAGAAATCGTGACATTAGATGTTTTAAATGCCAAGGCAGAGGCCATATTGCTAGTCAATGTCCAAATAGGCGTGTGATGATTTTGTGTGATGATGGAGAGTATGAGACTGAGGGGGATAGTGAAGAAGATGATATGCCTCCATTAGAGGATGCTAGTGATGATGAGGAGCCTGCAATAGGGAGGTTAGTGGCAGCAGTGAAGCGAGCGTTGAATGTGCAGGTGAAGGAAGAAGAGGAGTGCAAAGAGAGAATATAATTTCATACTAGATGCTATCTAGGAGATCACATTTGTAGTTTGATCATTGATGGAGGGAGTTGCACCAATGTAGTGAGTAATTTCATTGTTGAGAGGCTAGGGCTCAAAACTGTTAGACACCCTAGTCCATATAAATTGCAGTGGTTGAATGATAGTGGAGAGACTAAGGTGAGTAAGCAAGCATTGATTGGTTTCCGCATTGGTAGGTATGAGGATTGATGTGCCTAATTCCAAGCTTAAGAACAATCAAAAGAATCAAGGAAAACACCTCAATTCACAAAACACAAACCGGTTCACTTGAGGGCAATTTCACGTGCACACCTTGTAGATTTTGATGGAAATTGTTGTTCAAATGATTCAATTGTAATCTCTAATGATAATATTAACCAAATAACCACAAAGAACATGAAGTTCACGTAAAATCAGATCAAAAGGAAGCAATAAAGACAAGCACAAAACCATGATCTCAAATCTTTCCAATATGCCAATTCACGCCAATCACTAAGAAGCATTCAATCTCAATGAACAATCAACCTTTACAAGATGATTATCCACGAATTACAATAACTAATAAGTCCAAGAAAGATTCAAATCAACCAATGATATAATCAGAATACTTCAATGAAAATTCCTTCTAACAACACTCTAATTTCATGTAATCCACGCAAATGAAGCCTCAATTTGACAAAGAAAAACCATAACAAAACAATCCCTTTCCAATGGTGAAAATCACGTTATCAAGGAAATCCTTAAAGATGAATTGGATCAATATGATAATTCCTTCAAATAATCACAAGAATTCGTGAATAACAACAAGGATACCTGACCAAGAAATATCTCAATTCAACCCTAGATATGACACACTAGAGAAGAAAAGAAATCACAACAAAATGAAATTAATATAACTCACAATTTCAAGATGTTGCACTCGCCACAATTTCAACTTCTTGGGATTGAAATTGATAAGAGAATTTGGAATTAGGAAAACCCTAAGCCCTCTCACGAAATGTGAAGTGTTTGTTCTGCAAAATAAGCCTCCCAAACCCTCTCTTAAGAAAGTATTTATACTTGCTACTCCTAGGGTTAAAAAGTGCTCAAAATTACAAGTTTGCCACTTTTAAGGTGGCTAACCCTAAATGAAAATTACAAGGAAATAAAATTGTCCCAAAACCAAATACAACCAAAAATAGTTCATAAAAATGAAAAATACATAAAAGAAATGCTCTTCAATATGCCAGTTTTCTATAGGATCCATCGGCCCAACTTATCGCCAGTTCAGGTCGGTCCATGGATAACCCACAAGCTGAGTTTGAGTGAGTTTGTCCATTGCCCTGTAAAGAATGATAAGTATTCCTGTTGGAATATAAAATACATGAATAAGATAAAAGAGGTTAGTAAACGAATAATTCCAGGGTCGATTTGCTCAAAATAGGTCCTCATCGCCAAGATTTGAAATCCTTCAGTTCTTGCCTTAATGATAGGTCTTGTCGGATTTTTATTCCTATCAAGGATGAGGTGTTATGTGATGTAGTGCCAATGCAAGCATGTCATGTGTTGTTGGGGAGGCCATGGCATTTTGATAGGAAGGTTGTTCATGATGGCTTTTCTAACAAGTATAACGCTTGTTCACCAAGGGAAAAGTTTTAATCTTAAACCGTTAACACCTAAGCAGGTATATGAGGACCAGTTGCAGCTACAACAGTCTTTTGCAAAACATAAGGTGAGTGAAAAGCAGAGTAAGAGTGAGAGAGCAAAAGACAATGAGAAGAAAAAGGAATATAAGAGTCAAGATCAAAAGGAAAAGGAGTGGGAGGCTGGAAAGAGTGTGAGAGGCCAAGTTGAAGGGGGATCAACTTTGGTGGTGAGTGAAAAGGAGAGGGTAGCCTTGCAAAAGGAGAGTTGTGTGGCAAGAGCGAGTGTAGTAAGGAAAGCGTTAGTGATGAGGCAACCTATGTTGTTTCTGGTTTTTAAAGAAACATGTTTGACTACTAACGAATTATCTAATGCTTTGCCTAGTGTGGTTGTGTCTCTTGTGCAGGATTTTGAAAATGTCTTTCCGAAGGAACTCCAAAGGCAGGTAGATGAGTTAATGGAGAAGGGATACGTGAGAGAAGGCATGAGTCCATGTGCAGTGCCTGTGATTTTAGTGCCTAAGAAGGATGGGACATGGAGAATGTGTGTTGACTGCCGCGCCATTAACAACCTTACGGTAAAGTATCGTCATCCCATTCCTTATTTAGATGACTTCTTAGATTGGTTATATGAGTATATGTCATTCCTCGTGAGCCATGGATAAACATTTCCAGAGATTTTGTGTTAGGATTATCTAGGCTTAGGCATGGTCGAGATTCTAATTTTGTGGTTGTGGATAGGATTTTTAAAACAGTTCATTTCATTCCTTGTCATAAAACTGATGATGCTATATACATTGTTGATTTCTTCTTTAGAGAGGTAGTGCGTCTGCATGGTATACCTAGAAGCATTTTTAGTGATCGAGATGAGAAAATTTTGAGTCATTTTTGGAGAGTATTGTGGGAAAAGTTGGGAACTAAACGGATGTTTTCAACTATCTGTCACCCATAAATTGATGGGCAAATTGATGTGGTTAACAGGACTTTAATTCAATTGTTAGGGGCAATCATAGAGAAGAACATTAGGACTTGGAAGGATTGTCTACCATTTGTGGAGTTTGCATATAACAGGGCTTTATATAGCACTACTCATTGTTCACCATTTGAGATTGTGTATGGTTTTAACCCATTGGTTCCTATTTATTTATTGCCATTGCCACTTAACAAGTCTGTGAGTTTTGATGCTGATTTTAAGGTAGATTTCATGAGAAAGCTACATGCACAGGTAAAGATTAGGATTGTAAAACAAAATGCCAGGGTCGCTTCAAGGGTGAATAAGGATAGGTGACCCAAGATTTTTCAGCCTGGAGATTGGGTTTGGGTGCATTTTCGCAAGGAGAGTTTTCCATTGCAGAGGAGATCCAAGTTGAACCCTAGGGGAGACGGTCCATTTCCGATGCTTGAGAAAATCAATGATAATGCCTACAAGAAAAATTTACCAGGTGAGTATCCAGTAAGTGTCACATTTAATGTTACTGATCTAAGTCCTTTTGATGTAGGCAATGATTTGAGGACAAATCCTTTTCAAGAGGAGAGGAATGATGAGATCCATGATGGGAGCCAAGTCGAAAGAAGAAATGTGGATCCTCTTGAAGTGCTGCCTGGACCGATCACAAGAAATTAAGCGAAACGATTCAAGGAAGCACTTAACGGGTTGATAAAGGTTGTCCATGAAGCCGAAAAGGATTGGAGCAATCATGAAGTTGGAACAGATTGGAACAACCATGGGAAGACCCTTGCTTTTATACAAGTCATACCGGACACGGGTTGAAGAGGGCGTATACTTTCAAGGTACGGCCGTGTAGGAATTCCAAGATTGCACAGAATCATACACGGCTAAAAGGCATGGCCGTGTATGGAGACAAGCAAATCCACAGAAAGATACACGACCAGAAGTACACGGTCGTGTATGTGACCAGAATGTGCACAGAAAAGTACATGGTCGTGTATACGGCCATGTATCCCCTGCCGGCTAGCTTGTTCTGTTTTCGTGTTTTTACGCAACTTATCTAAGCTACGTCGTTTTGGACTTTTTTTTCACGAATTGTAACCCTAGTATAAAAGCTCCTAGGGTTTAGAACAACTTAGAATTTACATCTTTGAACATTAAACACTTTTGAGAGACACCTCTCTTGGTTCTTCAAGAACTAATTTAAACTTATCGAATTGATTTCCGTAGCGTTCATCCTGATTTATCAATCGGTCTTTCATCCCGATTGTGGCGTCTTCACATTATACCAAGGTTCTTGTCTCGCTTATAGGCAACGGGTCGCAGTTTCCACTTTAGGTGTTTGGGCGTCTTAGGTAACGAATTTCCGAACGTATTGGTATTGGGTTTCGTCACGAGTTGGCGTGGTTCGTATCAAAATTGGTGATAGCACTAGGGTTCATCTTGCGGCTATGGAATTCATAGGTTATGCCGCCTTGTGGTGGAAAAATCTGGTGATCAGTAGACGAAGGGATGGAAAAGCTGAAATATATACTTGGAGGGACATGAAATTACTTTTGAGGAAAAGGTTCATACCTAAACATTACAGGCAGGAATTGTTTATGCGTCTCCAAACACTAAGGTAGGGAGGCAAAACAGTAGATGACTATGTATAAGAGTTTGAGACATTGAAGATCAGATGTGGGTCAGTCAAGCCTCCTAAGAAAACCCTAGCACGATTTGTGTTTGGGTTGAAATATGAGATTGCTTACGTTGTAAAGTTGCAAAGGTATAATACACTTAATGAGGCTATACAGTTAGCTTTGAAAGTGGAGAGGTAGAGGCGATCTAATCCTTTCCGAGCCACTAGTAATAGGTATGGTACTTCTACTAAACCTATCGGAGTAGATGGTTAGATGGTGGACAAATGGGAGTAGGGGAACTTGCTAAGGTAGTAGACAAAAATTGATACGAACCACGCCAACCCGTGACGAAACCCAATACCAATACGTTCGGAATTCGTTACCTACGATGCCAAACACCTAAAGTGGAAACCGCGACCCGTTGTCTATAAGCGAGACAAGAACCTTGGTATAAAATGAAGATGCCACAATCGGGATGAAAGACCGATTGATAAGTCGGGATGAACGCCACAGAAATTAATCCGATAAGTTCGATTTAGTTCTTGAAGAACCAAGAGAGGTGCCTCTAAAAAATGTTTAATGTTCAAAGATGTAAATTCTTAGTTGTTCTAAACCCTAGGAGCTTTTATACTAGGGTTACAATTCGTGAAAAACAAGTCCAAAATGACGTAGCTTAGATAAGTGGCATAAAAACACGAAACAGAACAAGCTGGCTGACAGGGGATACACGACCGTGTATGATTCTGTGTTAATTCTTGTCTCCTTACACGGCCGTGCCTTTTAGCCGTGTGTCTGGTCGTGTATGATTCTGTGCAATCTTGATATTCCTACACGGCCGTGCCTTGAAAGTACACGCCCTCTTCAACCCGTTTCCGGTGTGACTTGTATAAGAGCAAGGGTCTTCCCATGGTTGTTCCAATCCGTTCTAACTTCATGATTGCTCCAATCATTTCCGGCTTCATGGACATCCTTTATTAACCCATTAAGTGCTTCCTTGAGTCGTTTCGCTCGACTTCTTGTGATCGGTCCAGGCGGCACTTCAAGAGGATCAACATTCCTTCTTCCGACTTGGCTCTCATCATGGATTTCATCATTCTCCTCCTCTTGAAAAGGATTTGTCCTCAAATCGTCACCTACATCAAAAGGACTCAGATCAGTAACATTAAATGTGGCACTTACTTGATACTCACCAGGCAAATCTATCTTGTATGCATTGTCGTTGATGTGCTTAAGAACTTGAAATGGTCCATCACCTCTAGGAAGTAGTTTAGATCGACGCTGCACGGGAAACCGCTCTTTGTGCATGTGAACCCAAACCGAATCTCTAGGTTCAAAAATAGCTTGTCGACGACCCTTGTTAGCTTGTTTCACATACTGCTCTGTTCGTCGCTCAATGTTCAGCCTTGCCTTCTCGTGGATCTGTTTAACAAATTCGGCCTTCTTCATGCCATCTAAATTAACATACTCAGAAATAGGCAAAGGTGATAAATCCAAAGGAGTTAGTGGATTAAAACCATACACAATTTCAAAAGGAGAAAATTTAGTAGCAGAATGCACTGTACGGTTATAAGCAAATTCAACATGCGGCAAACAATCCTCCCAACTCTTAATATTCTTTTTAATTACAGCCTGCAACAAAGTAGATAAAGTTCGATTCATTACCTCAGTTTGGCCGTCAGTCTGTGGATGACAAGTAGTAGAAAACAAAACTTAGTTCCTAACTTAGCCCACAAGGTCTTCCAAAAGTAGCTTAAGAACTTAGCATCCCTATCTGATACAATTGTTCTAGGCATACCATGCAATCGCACAACTTCGCTAAAGAATAAATTAGCAATATTACAAGCATAATTCGTTTTGTGACAAGGAATGAAATGTGCCATTTTAGAGAATCTATCAACAACTACAAAAATAGAATCCCGACCATGTCTAGACCTGGGTAATCCTAACACAAAGTCCATAGAAAGATCTACCTACGGCTCATGAGGAATGGGAAGTGGGGTGTAAAGCCTTTGAGGTTGGACTCTAGATTTCGCTTGCCTACACGTGACACATCGCTCACAAATCCTCTCAACATCCCGTTTCATGTGAGGCCAATAGAAGTGTTCCTGCAATACCCCTAATGTTTTAGCTACGCCAAAGTGTCCCATTAACCCTCCTCCATGAGACTCCCTTACTAGTAATTCTCTTAAGGAACAAATTGGAATGCACAGTTTACTCTCCCTAAACAAGAATCCTTCATGTTTATAAAATTTTCCATGCCCACTCTTCTCACAATACACATACTCCTCACAAAAATCTCGATCAGCAGCATATAACTCCTTAATGTGCTCAAAACCAAGCAGTCTAGAACTAAGAGTAGAGATAAGAGTATACCTTCTAGAAAGTGCATCAGCAACTACATTCTCTTTACCTTGCTTGTAGTGGATGACATATGGAAATGTTTTGATGAACTCCACCTAATGAGCATGCCTTTTGTTCAGCTTGTGTTGCCCCTTCAAATACTTCAAAGATTCATGATCAGTGTGGATCACGAACTCTTTTGGCCAAAGGTAGTGTTGCCACGTCTCCAGGGCTCGAACCAATGCATATAGCTCCTTGTCGTAAGTAGGGTAATTCAAGGTTGCCCCACTTAGCTTCTCGCTAAAGAATGCAATCGGTCTTCTCTCTTGCATAAGCACTGCTCCAATACCTAATCCTGAAGCATCACACTCAATTTCAAACGTTTTAGCAAAGTTAGGTAAAGCAAGTAACGGCACCTGAGTCAGCTTATTTTTAAGCGTCTGAAAGGCCTTCTCTTGTTGCTCTCCCCAGTTGAACCCCACGTTCTTCTTAATTACCTCAGTAAGTGGTGTTGTAATGGTGCTAAAATCCTTCACAAATCTCTTGTAAAAACTCACTAGTCCATGGAAACTCCGCACATTACTTACATTGGTTGGACTAGGCCATTCTTGGATCGCACGAACCTTTTCTTCGTCAACTTGTATTCCATGTGCACTAACAACAAAACCAAGAAACACAAGTTTGTTTGTGCAAAAAGTGCACTTCTTGAGGTTAGCATATAATTGTTCCTTTTGAAGCACTTCTAAAAAAATCCCTCAAGTGAGACATATGATCTTCCAACTCTTGCTGTAAATAAGAATATCATCAAAATAGACAACCACAAATTTTCCAATAAAAGTCCTCAAAACATGGTTCATAAGTCTCATAAAAGTACTAGGTGCATTAGTTAAACTGAAAGGCATTACTAACCACTCATACAATCCATATTTTGTCTTAAATGCAGTTTTCCATTCATCACCTTCTTTCATTCTAATTTGGTGATATCCACTTTTCAAATCAATTTTGGAAAAGACACTAAACCCATGTAACTCATCTAACATATCATCTAAGCGAGGAATGGGATGACGATACTTTACCGTGATGTTGTTGATGGTGCGGTAGTCAACGCACATTCTCCATGTCCTATCCTTCTTAGGCACCAAAATCACAGGCACTGCACATGGACTCATGCTCTCTCTCACGTACCCATTCTTCATTAATCCTTTGACCTACCTTTGGAGTTCCTTTGTTTCCTCCGGGTTGCTCCTATAAGCTGGCTTGTTTGGAATCGATGCTCCGGGTACAAGTCAATCTAGTGCTCAATAAACCCGAATAGGTGGTAATCCCTTTGAAATCTCCTCAGGGAAGACATCTTCAAGTCCTGCACAAGAGACATAACCACACTAGGAAAAGAGTTAGATAAGTCGTTAGTAGTCAAACATGTTTCCTTACAAACCAGCAACAACATAGGTTGCTTCATCACTAACGCTCTCCTTACTACACTCGCTCTTGCCACACAACTCTCCTTTTGCAAGGCTGCCCTCTCCTTTTTCACTCACCACCAAAGTTGATTCCCTTTCAACTTGGTCTCTCACACTCTTTCCAACCTTCCTCTCTTTTTCCTTTTGATCTTGACTTTTATATTCCTTTTCTTTTCTCATTGTCTTTTGCCCTCTCACTCTCCCTCTGCTTTTCACTCACCTTATGTTTTGCAAAAGACTGTTGTAGCGCCCAAAAGATCCCATACACCCCTTTTTTTTTGTTAATTGGGGTTTTTTTTTTAAATTTTCCTCCCCCGGGGAAAAAGTTTATACTTATTAAAAAAACCCCTCAAAGAAAAACCCTTTCCCCCAAAAATTTTTTGGGCCCCCCCAATAACAAAAAAACATGCTTGCATTGGGACTAACCCCCATAACCCCTTTTCAACCTCCAAAACGGAAAACCCCAAACAAAAGCTTTCCTTTCTACCTTAGTCCTTTCCCCTATCATTCAACCACTTCAATTTTTATGGACAAAGGGGGTCTAACAGTTTTGGCCCCAGCCTCCCCAAAAATAAAATTTTTCACTAATTGGGCAACCCCCCACAAGATCAAAAATACAAAAAAAGGCTCCTAAAAACTCTAGTATGTATATTCCCCCTTTGCACCTCTTCTTTTCCTTCACCTGAAAATTCAAAACTCGCTTCACACTGCCAAGCCTTCCCATTGCAGGTCCTCCTCTCACTGCACCCCCAAGGGGGCATATCCCTTTTTCACTTCCCCCCCAGTCCATACTCTCCATCATACGCAAAATCATTCCCATTTGGACATTTACTACAATATGGCCTCCCCCTTGGATTTAAAACAACAATGCACATTTTAGAAGTGAAGAATCGGGGTTCCTTTTGGGTTTCAGGAGTAGAACCCCCCCGCCCGCTCCCCTTTTTTTTTTGGGGTAAAAAGGGTTTTTTTTTTTTTCCTTGGTTGGTTTCCAAGGGATGAACCATTTCCCGTGGGGAAAATGGCTTTTTTTCTACCTTTTCCTCTTGTGCTGGGTTTTCAACCTTTATTGCCCTGTGAAAACCCCCTCCTTAAATTTTTCATAATGCGCTTCAACCAAAAATTTTGGGGGTTTTTTATTCAAACCCCCCCCAAAAAAATTTTTCCCCTTGTTGCCTCCTACTCCTTTACATTTCCCCAAAAATATGACTTCCCCTCTCCTTTAAATACTCTTTTTACACTTTGGGGGTTTCCCCGCCTTTGGTTTTCAATTGTTTTGGGGGGTTCACGTAGTTTTGCAGGCACAAAACCCCTTCTTTCCCCTCTTTTTTTCTTTTCCTAAGACTAATAGGGGGCTTTGCCCCTCCTTTTTCCCATTCAACAAAATTTGTTGTCCCCCACACCAAAACTAACCCAAAACTCAAAGGGGGCAAGTTTTTTTTTTTTTTTCTCCCACTTTGTTGTGACAATCAAACCCATCTCACCCTTTTTCTCCCCCTCTAAAAAAGCCCCCGGGATCTTCTTCCCTTTTAAAAGGGGGAAACTTCATCTTTAAGCTACTTTTAAAAATTTTTCATTCTCTATTCCCATTCCCCCTTCTTTCCCCCAAAAATTTTTCCTTATTTTGACCACTATTTCCTCTTTAACTCCCCAAGAAAGCTCAACAAAGTCACATCCGACATTTCTCTCCACCCCTCGGTACTCTCCAGGGAAAGCCTCCCCCCTTTTGCCTTGGGAAAACATTTGTGGGGTTGTCTAATCTTTGCTTACCACTATGAATTTGTTCCATTCCCTCTT
>JBBMOL010004365.1:0-10453 GCA_037954665.1 Laguncularia racemosa | reverse complement strand
AAGATTCAAGGAAAAAGCAAGGAAGTAAATCTAGTAAGAGGACTTAATCACACCAAGAGGCACTCTAATTAAAGTAGGTTAGATAAGAAAAACGATAATAAGGGGTCCATCAAAGATCACTTGGGCCAAAAGCAATGTGAAGGGCATCGCAAATAATATTGCAAGGGACAAGAAATGCACCATCCTAAGCTTCATAACATATACCCCACTGAACTAGTCGGTAGGGGATATTTTCATGGAGATTCGCAACACGGGTGTCCTGCCTAAACTAACAAAACTAATAGGTAATTCGAATAGGGAAAGCTCTACAAGTACTGCAAATTTCATAGAGATAGGGGCACAGCATTGATGAGTGCTATCAGCTCAAAAGTGCTCTTAAAGATCTCGTCTAATGCAAATGTCTTTGAGACTATATTATTAAACCAATAATTTCATCGAATGACCTATGCAGAGACAACAAGAAGAGTAATGTCGCAATTAGTTGAAAGAGGGAAATAATAACAACCACTCCAATAGGGCCTCCAATGGTCTCATTAAGACCATCATTAGGGGGCCCTAATGAAAAGGCTAGCCAAGCTCAAAGAGCTCAATTAACGCCCAACTAGCCAATAGGTGAGCCAATCTAATGCAAACTCCGTCAACCTGTGCCGAAACCCGAAATCTAATTGAATCGAACAATCGATGATCGATCATGAACGAAGGGAAAATCACGACCCGTTGCTTATAGTAAAGCAAGAACCATGGTATAATGTATATGCCACAATCGGGATGGAAGACCAATTGATAAGAAAAGGTATGAACGGCAAGGAACAATTCTGATAAGTTCAAGTTCTTCAGAATAGAAGAAAAGTGTTTGCAGTTCAATAATGTCGAAAAGTGTTTATAATGGAGTCTTTGACGACTATTTATAATCTCACCAAAAAAAAACATAACAAAACATATAAAAAAAAACCTACTTGAGACTAAGGAAAACATTATACGCCGACGGCTTAAATTTGACTAAGCCGGCCTATAATTTCTACTAAGCCGGCACTTAAGCCAGCAACTTAAATCTAACTTCCAACTTGCCTAAATTGGAGTAAGTCATTTCAAAGGCTAATAGCCTTAATCGTGATTCCAGCCCACTTATCTCCTCAACACCAGCCACTTAGGCCGGAGGCTTTAATCCTCCATGTCGGCAGCTTTGGTTCTTAGCAAATATCTTCAAGTGGTCTTCATCCTGAGACATCTTGGACTTCAATGACTTGGATTATTCTTGGTTCATTCTTGGGTTGACGCAAGTATTGCTCCTCATCTTGAATTTCTTTTTTTAGCCGTTAAGTGCATCCTTAAGTCATTTAGCTCGAAGTCGAGCTATAGGCCCAACTAGCATCTTAAGAGGACCCGCAAACCATTTCTTAGCTCGATTGTCATCTTTCCCTCTCCTCTTAAAAGGATTTGTCCTCAAATCATACCTACATCAAAGGACTCAAATCAGTAATATTAAAAGTAACACTAATAGAATACTCACTTGGTAAATCATTTGTATGCATTATTATTGATTTACTAAAGGGACTTGAAAAGGCCATCACCCTTAGGAAGAAACTTGGATTGCCTTGTGCGGGAATCGCTCTTTAAGCATGTCAACCCCAAAACCTAATCTCCAAGTTCAAAAAATTATTTTTCGGCACCCTTTGTTGGCTTATTTTGCATATCATTATTCCTTTGCTCAATATTAAGCTTGGCCTTCTTGTAAATCTATTTAACAAATCAACTTTTTTTTTACCATCCAAATTAACATGTTTAAAACAAGTAAAGGAGTTAAGCCAATGGAGTCAAAGGAATTAAATCCACACAATCTCAAAAGGTGAAATTTAGTGACAAATTTTTATAGACAATTATAAGCAAATTCAACATGTGGCAAACAATCTTCCTATTTTTAATGTTCTTTTGAATGATAGCCCTTAGTAAAGTGATAAAGTTTTTTAACTACTTCTGTTTGCCCACCATCTATGGATGACAATAGTAAAAAACCCAATTAATTTAGTTCCTAATTTTACACCATAATGTTTTCTAAAAGTAACTTAAAACTTACATCCCCAGATACAATTATTCTAGTATACATGGCAATCAAACATTTCTTTAAAAACAAATTTGCAAAACTTGTGTAGCATTATCAGTTTTATGACATGGAAAAAACGTGTAATAAATGAAAATCTATCCACAACTACAAAAATAGAATCTCTACCATTCTAGTCTTGGTAAGCCAAACACAAAATCTAATGGGAAATATCAACCTAAGGCTTACTAAGAATAGTAAGGGTCAGTACAGTCAGGGTTGCACTCCGGGATTTAGCTTGTTACAGTGATCATCTCTCACAAATTCGCTCAACATCTCGCTTTATGCAGGCCAATAAAAATGTTCTTGCAAAACCCTAAGGTCTTAGCCATTTCTAAAGTGTCCTTTCAAACCTCCACGTTGAGACTCTTTACTAACAACTTCCTAAGGGAAAAGTTTGAATACAAAGCTTGTTTCTTACAAGATAAAAACCCTTCTTGCCCTAAAGAATTTTCCACTATTTTTTCCTTTTAAACACAGGTAAAGTCATCACTAAAAACTTTGCCCTGAGGTCAACTCTTTAATTGTTTAAACCAAGCAATTTAGCATCAAAAGTGGAGATTAAGGTAAGTAATCTTGAGAGAGCATCCGCAAAAAATTTACTTACCTTGCTCATATCGAATAACGTATGGAAAGGTCTCAATAACTCTACCCAACTTGCATGCCCTCCAATGATATGAACCACGCCAACCGTGAGAAACCCAATACCAATACGTTCGGAATTCTTCCCTAAGACGCCCAAACACCTAAAGTGGAAACCGCGACCCGTTCTATAAGCGAGACAAAAACCTTGTATAAAATAAAGGGACGCCACAATGGGGATGAAAGACCGATTGATAAGTCGGGATGAACGCCACGGAAATTAATCCGATAAGTTTGATTTAGTTCTTGAAGAACCAAGAGAGGTGCCTCTCAAAAGTGTTTAATGTTCAAAGATGTATATTCTTAATTTGTTCTAAACCCTAGGAGCTTTTATATTTGGGTTACAATTCATAAAAAACCAGTCCAAACGACGTAGCTTAGATAAGTTGCGTAAAAACACGAAAACAGAACAAGATGGCCAGCAGGGGATACACGGCCGTGTTACGACCGTGTACTTTTCTGTGCACTTTTCCGGTCACATACAGGGACCGTGTACTTAGGTCGTGTATCTTTCTGTGATTTGCTTGTCCCCCATACACGGCCGTGTATGATTCTGTGCAATCTTGGAATTTCTACAGGGCCGTGCCTTGAACAACACGCCCTCTTAAACCCGTGTCCGGTGTGACTTGTATAAAAGCAAGGGTCCTTCCATGGTTGTTCCAATCCATTCCAATTTCATGATTGCTCCAATCCTTTCCGGCGTCATGGACAACCTTTATCAACCCATTAAGTGCTTCCTTAAATCGTTTCGCTTGATTTTTAGATCGGTCCAGGCGGCACTTCAAGAGGATCCACATTTCTTCTTCCCGGGCTTGGCTCTCATCATTCCCCTCCTCTTGAAAAGGATTTGTCCTCAACCCATTGCCTGCATCAAATGGACTCAGATCATAACATAAAACGTGACACTTACTGGATACTCACCTGGTAAATTTTTCTTGTAGGCATTATCATTGATTTTCTCAAGCATGGGAAATGGCCCGCTCCCCTAGGGTTCAACTTGGATCTCCTCTGAAATGGAAAACTCTCCTTGCGAAAATGCACCCAAACCCAATCTCCAAGCTGAAAAATCTTGGGTCTCCTATCCTTGTTCACCCTTGAAGCGACCTTGGCATTTTGTTTTACAAACCTAATCTTTACCTGTGCATGTAGCTTTCTCACGAAATCTGCCTTAGAATCAGCATCAAAACTCACAGACTTGTTAAGTGGCAATGGCAATAAATAAATAGGAACCAATGGGTTAAAACCATACACAATCTCAATGGTGAACAATAAGTAGTGCTATATAAAGCCCTGTTATATGCAAACTCCACAAATGGTAGACAATCCTCCAAGTCCTAATGTTCTTCTCTATGATGCCCCTAACAATTGATAAAGTCCTGTTAACCACATCAATTTGCCCATCAATTTGTGGGTGACAGATAGTTGAAAAACATCACACGTCTATTTGGACATTGACTAGCAATATTGCCTCTACCTTGGCATTATAAAGCATCTAATGTCACGATTTCTAGAAGTAGAAGAATCAGGGTTACCTGGTTACCAGGAGTAGAACCCGCTTGCCTCAGCTCCCTTTTGGTTTGGTGGGCAAAGGCTTTTCTTCTTCTTCCATTGATAGTCTTCCAAGTGGATGAACCATTACCTGTTGAAACGTGCATTACTACTACCTCTCCTCTTGTGGTGGTTCTCAACCTTTATAGCCATGTGAACCATATCCTCCAATTCTACATAATGCTGCAATTCAACCACATTTTGGATTTCTCTATTCAACCCCGCAAGAAACCTAGCCATTGTAGCCTCTCTATCCTCCTCTACGTTCGCCTAATCATAGTGACTTCCATCTCTTGAAATACTCATCTACACTTCGGCTTCCCTGCCTCAGAGTTTGCAACTTATTGTGCAATTCACGATAGTAATACGTAAGCACAAATCGCTTCTTCATCACTCTTTTCATCTTCCCAAGACTCAATAGGTGGCTCGCCACTCCTTCTCCTATTTAACATTAGTTAATCCCACCACACTATAGCATAATCCGAAAACTCAATGGCAGCAAGTTTTACTTTCTTTCTCCCACTATATCGTGACAATCAAACACCATCTCTACCTTTTTCTCCCACTCTAAATACGCCTCAGGATCATTCTTCCCTTGGAAAGGAGGAATCTTCATCTTTATGCTACTTAATTGATCATCCTCTCTATTCCTATCTCCTCTATCTTCCCAATCCCTAGTTCCTCTATATCCGACCACTATATCCTCTATAACTCCCGACAGAAGGCTCATCAAAGTCATCATCCAACATTTCATCTCCACCCCTCGGTACTACCTAGAACGACTCTCCTTCTTACGCCTTGAATACATTGTGGATTGCTCTAATCTTTGCTCTACCGTCTCATCAATTTGTTCCATTCCCTCTTGGAACATCCTCTCCATCTCTCCCCTCAACGCCTCAATTACTAACCTATCATCAAACCTTCCCCTCTCACCTTTAGGAGAATGTTTGTCTCGACATAGTTCCTGCAGAAAAGATTAGTACTAACACAAATATATATATGATTAACCTCACGATACACTCCCTTACGTGTTTCGCTCAAATGATGATATCACACAGTCACTCGTGTATTCTCACAAACAACGATGATATCAACTCGCCAATTTCCTCGTCTCAATTCTCTTGGAACTAACCCGAACTACACCAATTTTCCTTCTGTAGAATTCAAAACAACTCTAGGGTTTGTAAATTTTCCTCTATTTTTCTATCCGATTTTTTTTTTTTTTGTCTCTGTTTTGCTTTTGATCATGTTTCTCTTGTCTTTCTTTCTTTTCCCTTCTTTTTTTTGTCGTGATTTTTACTCTTTTTTTTTTTTTGGTAACAATCGCCTAGTAGATATTACACTATCAAAAGACAATCAATACTACGAAATTGAATACAATAATGATATGAACAATTAGAGTTAGGGTTTTGATATTACCTTCCTCAACCGAACTAACGTTTTGACAAACCTAAGCTCTGATACCAAACTGATACGAACCACGCCAACCCGTGACGAAACCCAATACCAATACGTTCGGAATTCATTGCCTAAGACGCCCAAACACCTAAAGTGGAAACCGCGACCCATTGTCTATCAGCGAGACAAGAACCTTGGTATAAAATGAAGACACCACAATCGGGATGAAAGACCGATTGATAATTGGATGAACGCCACGGAAATTAATCCGATAAGTTCGATTTAGTTCTTGAAGAACCAAGAGAGGTGCTTCTCAAAAGTGTTTAATGTTCAAAGATGTATATTCTTAAGTTGTTCTAAACCCTAGAGCTTTATACTAGGGTTACAATTCGTGAAAAACAAGTCCAAAACAACGTAGCTTAGATAAGTTGCGTAAAAACACGAAAACAGAACAAGCTGGCCGCAGGGATACACGGCCGTGTACACGACCGTGTACTTTTTCTGTGCACATTCCGGTCACATACACGACCGTGTACTTCTGGTCGTGTATCTTCTCTGTGGATTTGCTTGTCTCCATACACGGCCGTGCCTTTTAGCATGTATCTAGCCGTGTATGATTCTGTGCAATCTTGGAATTCCTATACGATCGTGCCTTGAACATACACGCCCTCTTCAACCCGTGTCCGGTGTGACTTATATAAAAGCAAGGGTCTTCCCATGGTTGTTCCAATCCGTTCCAACTTCATGATTGCTCCAATCCTTTCCGGCTTCATGGACAACCTTTATCAACCCGTTAAGTGCTTCCTTAAATCGTTTCGCTTGATTTCTTGTGATCGGTCCAAGCGGCACTTCAAGAGGATCCACATTTCTTCTTCCGGCTTGGCTCTCATCATCCTATTTAGCTTGTGTTGACTCTTCGGGTGTTTTAAGGATTCATGGTCTGTGTAAATCACAAATTCCTTAGGCCAGAGGTAGTGTTGCCAAGTTTTCCAACACCCTAACCAATGCATATAAATCCTTATCATGTGTTAGATAGTTCAATGCGGCTCCATTTAGCTTTTCACTGAAATATGCGATTAGTCTTCCTTCTTACACAAGAACAGCTCTAATACCTAACCTTAAAGCATCACATTCAATTTCAAATGTTTTAGAAAAATTAGGTAAAGCAAGCAAAGGAGCATAGGTTGTTTATCTTTAATTATTAGAAAGCCTTTTTTTGTTCTACTCCCCACTTGAACCCGACATTCTTCTTGATGACTTTAGTGCTTGGTGAAGCTATGCTACTAAAGTCCCTCACAAATCGTCTATAAAAGCTTGCAAGCCCATGGAAACTATAAACTTGGCTCAAATTAGTTGGGCTTGTCCATTTTTGTATATTTAAAATTTTCTCCTCATCAACCTGGATTCCCTGTGAACTAATAACAAAACCAAGGAAAATAAGTCTATCTGTACAAAAAGTGCACTTCTTAAGATTAGCAAATAGCTTTCCTATCGCAGCACTTCCAAAATAGAATTCAAATGAAATAAATAATCATCTAAATTCTTAGTATAGATAAGGATATCATCAAAATAGACCACTAAAAATTTTCCAATAAAAGCTCACAAATACGGTTCATTAATCTCATGGAAGTACTTAGTGCATTAGTCAACCCGATGGCTATAACCAACCATACTTTGTTTTAAATGCAGTCTTCCACTCATCTCCTTCTTTCATTCTAATTTGATAGTACCCAATCAATCTTCGAGAAAATACAAGAACCATGTAATTCATCTAACATGTCATCTAGTTAAGGAATAGGATGACGATACTTTACCATTATGTTGTTGATCACTCGACAGTCGACACACATCCTCCATGACCCAACTTTCTTAGGAACTAAAATCACAGGAACTGCACATGGGCTCTTGCTTTCTCTCACATACCCCTTGTCCATCAGCTCACTAACCCATTTTTAGAGTTCCTTTGTTTCCTCGGGATTTACTCCTATAAGTGGGTCAGTTTGGAATGGTTGCACCAGGTACAAAGTCGATCTGGTGCTCAATTCCGCAAATGGGACGTAATTATTTTGGAATTTCATCTGGAAAAACATCTTCAAATTCTACAACAAAGAAACAACAGAACTTGGTAAAGAAGTGGTCAAGTGGTCAAAGCTAAAAAGTACCTCTTTATATAAGAATACTATCATAGGTCTCTTTGTTCCTAAGAACAAAGCCTTCTTAACATCACTAGCACTTGCATAAAAATTTTCTTTTCTCTTTGTTTTTCCCTCACTATTCAATTCTCTCCCATTCTTTCTTTTTCTCTTTTCTCAAACTCTCTCTCTTTTTCTTTTGCAACAGCACTCACTCTTTTATTTCACTTACTCTTTTTTGTTCACTCTCTCTCTATAACGTCACTTGATCCTCATATACCTCATTGGGAGTTAGAGGACAAAGAGTAACAGGTCTCTGATCATGTACAAAAGAGTACTTATTGGTGAATCCATCATGTTCCACTGTCTATCAAACTGCCATAGCCTACCTAACAACAAGTGTGTAGCTTGCATTAGAACTACATCACAAAGAACTTCATCCTCATACTTTCCAATGCTAAAAGAAACTAACACATGTTTTGTAACCCTCACTTCACCACTATCATTTAACCACTACAGTTTATAAGGGCAAAGATGCTTACTTGTGGGAAGCCCCAATTTCTCCACCATGGTTGTACTGGCAACATTTGTACAACTCCCACCATCAATAATCACACCACATACCTTTTCTTTAACAAGACACCTAGTATGAAATATGTTCTCCCGTCGCACATTCTTCTCTTCTTTTGTCTACATGCTCAAAGCCCTCCTGGCTACCAACATCTCTCCTTGAATAGCATATTCTTCCCCCTCATCAACATCCTACAATGAGGGCATGGATTCATATTCTGACTCACTGGATCTCTCCATCATCTCGCATCACCATAATTCTCCTATTCAAACATTGACTCACTATAAAATCCCCTTCCTTGGATTTAAAACACTTACTATCACAATTCCTATTAGGAAAAGAATCGAGTTTACCTTTACTCCCATGAGATGCCAAATCTGCTTTTTGTTCTAGCATTGGTTTAGAGTGGGACTGCTTCTCCTCCCCCTTCCTTATATTAGCTCTTTAGTTGGAAGAACTCAATGTCGCACATGTGGAACTACTGCCTTCCACTTGAGTGGTTTTCTCCACCTTAATCGCCATGTAAAACCACATCACCCAATTCTATTTTAATGTTGCAACTCATACCACACTGTATTTTCTCGATTCAAGCTGCTAAGAACCTAACCATAGATTCTCAGTCCTCCTCGACATTCGCCTTGATCATCGCAACCTCCATTTTCTTATGATATTCCTCCACACTCCTATTCCCCTACCCAGATTTTGCAATTTATTGTACAAATCCCTATAGTAATAAGTAGGAATAAATCGCTTCCTCATCACCCTCTTCATCTCCTCCCAAGTTTTTATTGGTGGCTCTCTATTCCTCCTCCCACTTGATAACAATTGGTCCCACCAAACTATAGCATAGTCAAAAAATTCTATAGCGCCAATTTCACCTTTCTTAACTTCAGAGTAGTTTGACGATCAAAAACCAGTTCCACCTTTTTTTCCCACTTAAGATATTTAAATTTAAAATCATTCTTCCTTTAGAAGGAAGGATTTTCATCTTTATATTTCGTGTGGGAAACACCCCATTTTTGCCTAGGAATGAATAATAAATTTATAATAATCAATTTTTAATTTTTTCCAATTTTTCTAATTTTTCCCTAATTTAGCATAAAATTTAAAAAATATTCAAAAAATAAAAATAAATAGAAAAAAACATCAATTTTTAAAATGATTTCAGAAATGGCAATAAAATAAAAAATAATTTTTACAATTTTTTTTAAATTTTAAAAATACAAAAAAAAAAAAAAATCGCAATGCATATAGCAATTACGAAATAGAAAAATCAGGAAAATGGGCTAGCCCAGCCGGGCCGGACCATGGGCTAAGGCGCGCGGGGGAGGGGCTCGATCACAGGTTCGAATCGCGGGGGAGCAGTTTCCGCGTTTTGTTTTTCTTACTTATCCAGGACACATGGCAACCTCTGATTGGCTGAAGGGAATGCACGCGCTGGGCACTTGATCGTCTTCTACCCCGGGCCCGAGATCGCCCGGGAAAAAGAAAAAATTCGAATTTCGGCCGTTTTGATTCGATTTTTTGCACAAATCCAACAGATCTTTAACAGAAATAAGGGTAAACATTATCTAATGGAATCAATCGCAACAAATCAATGGATTTACCCGAATCGGAGTTGGTTTTTTTAACCCAAAATCCGATTAGCTTGATAGAGGAAATCTGAGCTTTTCCAGCTCGGTTTCAAGTGCCTATAAATAGGTATCGAAGGGAGGAAGCCAATCACGAATCACAATTGAGAGAAAAATGAGAAAAGAGGGGAAATTGGAGAGCACCGGAGGAGAACCAAAAACGCGACCGCCGATCGGAGTTAAACCACCACCAGGAGACGATCATGGAGCAAACCACCGCCCCCATTAGATTTAGCACCCTCAAGAAACTAGGGTTCGACACCTCACCGTTGCAAAAGACCGCCGGAACGCCGTGAACGAGCCCTCTCCACCGCCGTGTCCGACGATCCGACTCGACCCCACACTGACCTGGATCCAGGGAAGTCGAATTTTCTGGATTTTTTTTTAATTTTTTTTTACTTATCATATTTGTATTTTTTGATTATTTATTTTG
>JBBMOL010004364.1:0-10462 GCA_037954665.1 Laguncularia racemosa | reverse complement strand
CCTACCGGGGTCCGGTATAATCAAAATTGTTGAACAAGATGTTTTTTTGTCCCTTCCGGGCTTCGGAAAATAAAGAAATAGTTAATATATTCAAGATAATTACGTATTTACAAAATACCGTCTCAACAATTCATCCTATTTTATAGATCCGGGATGGGATATGGTTCCGAAGGATGAACTGGATTGTACAGTTTCCAATAAGATTTCATTCTTGAACAAAAATACATTTTTTGATTTATTTCATCTGTTCCATGACCGGAACAGGGGGGATACACGTTGCACCACGATTTTGAATCAGAAGAGAGATTTCAAGAAATGGCAGTCTATTCACTCTATCAATAACCGAGCCGGATCTGGTGTATCATAAGGGATTTGCCTTTTCTATTGATTCTTACGTATTGGATCAAAAACAATTCTTGAATGAGGTATTCAACTCCAGGGATGAATCGAAAAAAAATCTTTATTGGTTCTACCTCCTGTTTTTTATGAAGAGAATGATCTTTTTATCGAAGATCAGAAAAAAATGGGTCCGGATCTCCTGCGGAATGATTTGGAAGATCCAAAACCAAAAAATAGTGGAAATTTGCTAGCAACAACATAATGGAGGCAGTCCAATCAATATAGATTGATCCGAAATCTGATTCAAATCCAATATAGCACCTATGGGTACATAAGAAATGTATTGAATCGATTCTTTTTAATGAATAATCCGATCGCAACTTCGAATATGGAATTCAAAGGGATCAAATAGGAAATGATACTCTGAATCATAGACTTAATGAAAATACGTCAACCAAAATTTTAAATTCGAATTTGAAAAAGGTCAGTTCGACCCTCTTTTTTTTCTTTCTCGAACCGAGAGATCCGGAATCGGGTTAACAAAAGATACAAATTTTCCAATGGGAAAAGAATTTCCGGAACATTTGGAAATTTCGTTTCTGAGCAAAAGGCCGTTTCCAAGTAGTCTTCGTCGTTTACGTTTTAAATCATATTCGATTGATTGGTCTGAGGTTTCGACAAAAAGGATTTGTCTAAGTACTTCGTTTCTTTTGCCCAAAGTTTTCTCTTTTTGTCTCAAGTTTCTTCTTTTTTGTCTAACTCACTTCCTTTTCTTTGTGTTTGGGGAAACCCCATTCAATTTCCGAGATGCGTCTTTTAAAAAAAATGTCCGAATGTTTTCAAAAAAAAAAAAAAAAAAAAAAAAAAAAAAAAAAAAAAAAAAAAAAAAAAAAAAAAAAAAAAAAAAAAAAAAAAAAAAAAAAAAAAAAAAAAAAAAAAAAAAAAAAAAAAAAAAAAAAAAAAAAAAAAAAAAAAAAAAAAAAAAAAAAAAAAAAAAAAAAAAAAAAAAAAAAAAAAAAAAAAAAAAAAAAAAAAAAAAAAAAAAAAAAAAAAAAAAAAAAAAAAAAAAAAAAAAAAAAAAAAAAAAAAAAAAAAAAAAAAAAAAAAAAAAAAAAAAAAAAAAAAAAAAAAAAAAAAAAAAAAAAAAAAAAAAAAAAAAAAAAAAAAAAAAAAAAAAAAAAAAAAAAAAAAAAAAAAAAAAAAAAAAAAAAAAAAAAAAAAAAAAAAAAAAAAAAAAAAAAACAGTGATTCGATTGATGATAAAGAAAGAGAATTCTTGGTTCAGTTTTCCCACCTTAACGACAGAAAAAAGGTTTGATCAAATCCTATGAGTTTGGGGACGCATAGTGATCATTTATCAAAGGAATGACTCTGGTTATCAAATGATGAACAACCGGGAGCAATTTACTTTCTACTTAGTTTGACATTCATAAAAGTATCTAGATAATTATGAGTCAATACATCCTGTTTAGCAGAAAGACGGATATTCCTTGCTCATTAACAGACAATTACTTATTTACAAACCTCGTGTGGGGCTAATAGTTTCATTTCACTCTCTGAAAACCCTTTCGCTCCGCCTTAGCCCTATCCCCCTCTCGGGGTAGTAAATGATAGGTTCTATAGGAACTGACGATCCTATTTGGTCAAATACCTAGCGACAAACTCCTAATGTTCCTTTCATTCAGTATTTCGAACAAGTTCCTGGAGAACAAGCCTAAAGTTTTCTTATTGATGATATACGAATTGAGGATAGTGACGATATTGAGGATAGTGCGATATTGATCGTGACCTGAATACGGAGCTTGGAGCTTCAACTATGATGAATGCGCTAACTATGGATATGATGCCGGAAATAGACCGATTTTATATCACCCTTCATATTCGAATTAGCAAAAAGCAATGTCTCCTTGCATAATATGGAGAGGTTAAGGGTTTTAGCACGATCGACACATATGGTTGATTAATCACCAATATAGGAAGTCCAACTACGTTGTGGGAGGGGGGGGGGGGGGGCGTGCCCGGCTTCTGATGACAATATCTAGTGCGGGGAATCCCTAGAACAAGGGGGGGGGGAGGCTATAATCACCACACAATCCCCAACCTTCACATCAAAGATTCGGGCTAGCCATCTAAGGGGACAAACCCCCTGATACTGCCACAAAAATATATGAGATCTCCAGTCACACATCCATATACTCAGACACACCACATGCGCTCACACCTGCATCCTTACCCACATAGCCACAATACTCCCAGATCCCACCATCTACACGCACTTCACACTAGTCTATGGATTTAGGGGATTTGTGAGACCGGTGCGCCCCCAATACTCAAACCCAGTTCCATACCACGCTTATGATCCATAATAGAAACAAGACGATACATAGAATAACAGGCAATACACAGTACTTCTCATCACCCTCAATTTATACAAACTACATCAAATCATCTATCAATAACCAAATAATAAATAATATGCTATCTAATTATAGTCACACTAACCTAAAATTAAAGAAAAACGAATATATTAATGAAAGAAAAAATAAAAATTTTTACTATTCTTAAGAATAAGATACAAAGTAACCAAAACCTTGAAATAAAAAATTAGGATAATAATAAAGCCATATCTAACCTAAATAAAATAAGATTTACTTATATCTTCTATTGTGCATTATTCCCCCATCACTTAAAAAAATTCATCATTAAAACTCTAAGACTTCCACTTAGATCAAAAACTTGCCTTCAAAAAATCAAACTCAAATTCATAAATAACAATTTTATACTCACTTAAAGGAAAAAAAAAAATCTCGTGTTCATCATAGCATGCCCCGACCTACCATCTCCAATTTCAAAAATTATAAGCTTCCACCATGTCTCACATTCACCCTCTCTCTCAGAGAATATCTACTAATAGATGATCTTTTGAGAGAGAGATTGAGTGTTTGAGAAGACGAGAGGAGGAAGATTTTTTGTATGGAAAAAGGTGTGTTTATTTTTTTCGCTTAGTAAAGAGTTTCCTAAATAAAAAAGAAAAAAAAAAAAAAATTAGAACAATATTTGTTATTTTCTTTTTTTTCCCCTTTATAACATAAAACTCTTCCTCATGTTTTTTTTTTGCTTAGATTGTATAAGAATAGCTGGGTATTACTTTGTCTCGTCTCGCTTTCATGATTTAACTATAATTTTATCTCATGTATACACCAATATAACAATGTTATTTCTCAACCACAAGAATAATAAATTTAGAGACAAAAAATTTTCTGTCACTAAAAATATTGATTTGTGGTAAATTTGAGATGAATTTTGGAAGGCAAGAGAAAAAAAATATGTATTTGTATAATGGAATATGAGTATGGATACCTAATGGAATTTGCGAGGGAAAATAATTTTGTTGCAAATTTGTCTTTGATTCTATTATGGAAATTAGTATATTTTGGCGTTGAACATAATATATATATATATATAATCCAAGATTTCATCACAAAACCATTTCAGTACTAAAAAAAATATGAACTTTAAATTTTAGTGATGAAAAATGCCGGTTGTCCAAAAATACATAATCAATGAGACAAATTTGAGATGTATTTGCACTGCATAAAAAATAAAGAACTTATTATAATTTTATTTGTTTTGGACAATGAATCTAAAGTATATTATGATTAATCCTCAAAGTACTTAATTTTGTTACAAATTAATCTCTAATAAAATTAGCAAAAAATGTTATCATGACTTTTAGTGGACAATCTACTTTGTCTCTAAAAGTAAATAATATAATGTACGTAAAAAAATGGTATATTATTGTAAGAGTAATATTAATTTCAATTTTAAATCTTATATCTAAAATTATATATTAAATATCATAAATTACTTACTAAAATAATAAAAAATTAAGCATATATGATTATGGTTATGGTTATATTTATTTATATAATAATGCTTAAAATATATATTTATAATATATATATATATTTTTACATAAATATAATAACATGTTATTCTTTGTAACATATAATTTTTTTTATAAATTTAAATATTTTATTGCTTGGTATTTGATAAATATATATATATATATAAACCTAAAACGTGAAAATATCAGTTTGGTGTTGTGGATTCCAAGATAACAAAAGAAATCTAAAGTTAAGTTGTGCCAAGTAGAGCACGTCCCCATTGGCATTCGGAGCTTTGTTTGGATAGTTAAAATTTTAATTAATTTAAATGAATTTAAGGCAAAAAATTTCTTTTATTTTCATTGGGAACTTTTTTAACTTTATTATATTTGTTGTAAATTTTAAATAATTTTTCATGATGAAATCAGTTTGTTTTGCGATGGAATTTTTTATTGTTTATGTAAATTTAGAGAAGACTAAAATTTGTTACTAAATAGAATTAGCGATGATAATTTTTGCAATCATAAATTAACAAGCAAAATTCAGCGTCTAATAGTATTTTGGCATCAAAATATCACTTTTAGAGAGAAATTTCCGTCTTAAATGTTAGATCTTAAGGAATGGAAGAACTCTAGTAGTATTTCTATTATAAAAAATTTCCTTTCCTCTGCAAGCTGAGTAATTGTATCACGAAGTCACAACAATGAATTATTCAATCTAATCTCTTTAAATTTTATCTATTATATTTTGTTTGTGAGGGTTTTATTGTTGGATCTGCTTAATATTCAAGTGATTTTTTCCCTAAAAACTTTGATTTTTTCCGATTAACTCTACATTAACTAATTAATAACACGTATACAAGGATGTTACCTAACCATAGTTTAACAAAATAATTATTTGTGGCGCAATATTATATTAAATATATTTTCTTTGTTTTATTTTGTGCTTAAACTAATATTAATCTATTAACGACGTTGGATACAAGAAGCAAAAATGGCCAAGGAAACATTGAAGTAATGGTATAGTTATGAAAAACTTGGAAATAATAATAACAATTAATCTAAACACTAAACAATAAATTTATTAGAATGCAAAGAAATCATTTTTTAAAGAAAATATAATGCTAGTCTCACACAATTGAAGTTTTACATGTTACCATACCACGCTTTGATCAAATAATAAGAATCATGTCCGTTAAAGAGAAGAAAAGGCATTACACTTACTTTCATCAACACTAAATTTATTCAATATACACAAATCATTCTATCATGTAACTAATATAATAAATAATATGGCTATCTATTTTAATAGGCATCACAAAACCTAATATTATAGGAAAACTAATTATATAAAGGAAAAGTAGAAAATAAAAAGATTTTTACTATCTTAAGAATAAGATACAAAGTAACCAATCCTTGAAATAAAAAATTAGGATAATAAAAAAGCCATATCATAACCTAAATAAATAAGATTTACTTATATCTTCTATTGAGCATTATTCCCCCATCACTTACAAAAATCCATCATTAAATCTCTAAGACTTCCTCTTAGATCAAAAACTAGCCTTCAAAAATTCCAAACTCAAATTCTCATATAATAACATTTTAGAATCTTAAAGGAAAAAAGAAAAAATCTCGTGTTCAATCATAGCTTGCCCGACCTTTCCATCTCCCATTTCAAAATTATAGCTTCCTCATGTCTCCACATTCACTCTCATCTCTCAAGAGATTATCTACTAATAGATGATCTTTTGAGAGAGAGATTGAGTGATGAGAAGAAGATAGAGGATTTTATGAGGAGAAAATGTGTGTTTTTTTTTCGCTTAGTAAGGTTCTAAATTATAGAACAATATTTGTTATTTACCTTAATCACATAAACTTCCTCATTGTTTTGCTTAGATAGTATTAAGAATAGCTGGGTTAATTACTTTGATCTCGCTTTCATGATTAACTATAATTTTATCTTCATGTATACGCCCAATATAACAGTGTTATTTTCACCACAAGAATATTAGAATTTAGAGACAAAAAATTTCTGTCATAAAAATATTGATTAGAGGTAATTTGAGATGAAATTTGGAAGGCAAGGAAAAAAAAAAATCATTATTTGTAATGGAATTTTGCGATGGAATTACCAATGAATTTGCGAGGGCAAATAATTTTGTTTGCAAATTTGTCCTTTGATTCTCTTAAAGTAAATTAGTATATATTGGCGTTTTACATGATAAGATATATATATATATTTCCTAATTTCATCACAAACCATTTCAGACTAAAAAAAAAAATATGAACTAAACTTTTAGGTGATGATAAATGCCGTTATCCAAAATACATATCAATGACAAATTTGAGATGTATTTGCACACGGCATAAAAAATAAAGACTTATAATAATTTTAATTTGAGTTTGACAATGAAATCTAAAGTATATTATTGATTAATCCACAAAGTACTTTAATTTTGTTACTAATTAATCTCTAATAAAGTAGCAAAAAATGTTAAATCATGACTTTTAAGTGACAAATCAATTTTGTCTCTAAAAGTAAATAATAAATTATGTACTAAATTAAATGGTATATATTGTAATGAGTACATATTATTTCAATTTTATATCTTATATATAAAATTATCAGTATTAATATATCAGTAAATTACTTACTAAATAATCAAAAATTAAGCATATATGTATTATGTTATGTTTATAAATATTTATTATAATAATGCATACAAATATATATTTATAATATATTATATAAATTTTTTCATAAATATAATAACATGTTATGTCTTTGTAACATATAATTTTTTTATAAATTAAATATTTATTGCTTGTATTTGATAAATATATATATATATATAGAACCTAAAACGTGAAAATATAAAGTTGGTGTTGTGGTTTCAAGATACAAAAGAAATCTAAAGTTAGTGTGCTCAAGTAGAGCACTCCCCAGTGGCATTTCGAGCTTTGTTTGGATAGTTAAAATTTTAATTAATATAATGAATTTAGAGGCAAAAATTTCTTTTATTTTCATTGAAAATTTTTTAACATTGAGATTATAATTGTTGTAAATTTTAATAATTTTTCAATGACGAAATCAGTTTGTTTGGAGATGGAATTTTTGTTTATGTAAATTTAAGAGTAGACGTAAAATTTGTTACTAAAGAATTAGCGCTGATAATTTTTTTGCAACATAATTAACAGAGCAAAATTTCAGCGCTAAAAAGTAATTTGGCATCAAAATTATCACTTTTATGAGAGAAATTTATTCCGTCTTTAAATGTGTGATCATAAGGAATGGGAAAGAACTCTAGTAGTATTTCTATTATAAAAAATTTCCTTTCCTGCAAGAGCTGTGGTAATTGTATCAAGAAGATCACACAATGAATTTTCATATTCTATCTCTTTTAAATTTTAACTATTATATTTGTTTGTGAAGGTGTTTAATTGTTGGGATCTGCTTGAATATTCAAGTGATTTTTTCCCTAAAACTTTGATTTTTTCCATTAAACTCTACATTTAGACTAATTAATAACACGTAACAATGAGATACCTAACCATAGTTTTAACAAATTAATATTTGTGGCGCAATATTATTTAAATATATTTTTTTTTGTTTTATTTTGTGCTTAAACACTATTAAACTATTAACGACGTTGGAGTAGCAGAAGCAAAAATGGCCAAGAAACATTGAAGTAATGGTATATTATGAAAAACTTGGAAATAAATAATACAATATAATCTAAAACACTAAACATAAATTTATTAGGAATGCAAAGAAATCATTTTTTAAAGGAAAATAATCTAGTCTCACAAATTGAAAGATTTACACGTTACATACCACCTTTGATCAATAATAGAATCATGTCGTTAAAGAGAAGAAAAGGCATTACACTTACTTTCTCATACACAAAATTTTTAAATTCAATATACATCAAATCATTCTATCATGTAACAAATAAAATAAATTATAGCTATCTATTTATGGGCATCAAAAACCCTTTATATTATAGAAAACTAATTTTTAAGGAAAGAAGAAAAAAAAAGATTTTTACAAACTTAAGAATAAATCCAAAAAACCAAAAATCCTTGAAATAAAAAATTAGGATAATAAAAAGCCATATCTAACCTAAAAAAAATTAAGATTTACTTATATCTTCTATTGTGCATTATTCCCCATCATTTAAAAAAAATTCTTTCATTAAATCTTTTAAGACTTCCTCTTAGATCAAAAACTAGCCTTAAAAAATCAACTCAAATTCAAAAATAACAATTTTAGAATCCTTTTAAAAGGAAAAAAGAAAAATCTCGTGTTCATCATAGCTTTGCCCGACCTTCCATCTCCAATTTCAAAATTTTTAGCTTCCTCATTCTCCCCCATTCCCCTCTCTCTCTCAAAGATTAACTACTAATAGATGATTTTTTTTGAGGAGAGATTTTAGGGGTTGAAAGAAGAGAAGGAAATTTTTATGGGGAAAAGGTTTTGTTTTTTTGCTTAGTAAGAGTTCTAAAATTTAGAACAAAATTTGGTTTTTTTCCCTTTTTAAAAATAAAATTCCTCATGTGTTTTGCTTTTTGATAGTAAATTTAAAATAGCTGGGTATTACTTTGTCTCGCTTTCATGATTAAATATAATTTTAAACTTCATGTATACGCCAATATAACAAGTTTATTTTCCCCCCACAAGAAAATTTTGAATTTAGGGGACAAAAAAATTTTTTTTCACTAAAAATATTGAATTTGGTTTGGGAAATTTGAATGAATTTTGGAAGGCAAGGAAAAAAAAAATGTATTTGTTAAAAGGAATTTGAGATGGATTACCAATGAATTTTCGAGGGAAATAATTTTTTATTGCAAATTTGTCTTTGATTCTATATGGAAATTAGTATATTTTGGCGTTGTACAAATATATATATATATATATTTCCAAGATTCATCACAAACTCATTTCAGACTAAAAAAATATGAACTTAACTTTTAGTGATGAAAAATGCCGTTTCCCCAAAAAAACATATTCCCAAAACAAATTTGAGATGTATTTGCAACGGGAAAAAAAAATAAAGACTTATTAAATTTTATTTTTTTTTGACAATGAAATCTAAAGTATATTATTGATTAATCCTCAAAGTACTTAATTTTGTTACAAATTAAACTCTAATAAAAGTAGCAAAAAATGTTAATCATGACTTTTAGTGACAAAACAAATTTGTCTCTAAAAGTAAATAATTATGTACGTAAATAAATGGAAAATATTGTAATGATTTAAAATTATTTCAATTTTATATCTTTTATATAAAATTATATATTAATATACATAAATTACTTACTAAAAAATAAAAAATTAAACATATATGTATTTGGTTTTTGTTATATATATATTTTATAATAATGCATAAAATATATATTTTAATATAAAATATATAATTTTTAAAATAAATATAATAAATGTTATGTCTTTGTAACCCTATAATTTTTTTATAAATTAAATATTTTATTGCTTGGTATTTGATAAATATTAAATATATATAAACCTAAAAAAGTGAAAAATAAGTTGGTGTTTTGGTTTTTAAGATACAAAAAAAAATCTAAAATTAAGTGTGCTCAAGTTTGAGCACTCCCATGGCATTCGGAGCTTTGTTTGGGTAGTTAAAAAATTTTTAAATTTAAATTTTAAAGAATTTAGAGGCAAAAATTTCTTTTTTTTTCATTGAAAATTTTTTAAACTTTGATTATATTTTGTTTTAAATTTTAAAAAAATTTTTCATGATGAAATCAGTTTGTTTTTTCGATGGAATTTTTTGTTTATGTAAATTTAGAGTAGACGAAAATTTGTTACTAAATAGAATTACGATGATAATTTTTTTTCAACATAAAATTTAAAAGCAAAAATTCAGCTCTAAAATATTTTTTTATCAAAATTTTCACTTTTAGAGAAAATTTCCGTCTTTAAAAAAGTGTGATCCCTTTAAAGGGAAAGGAAGAACTCTAGTAGTATTTCCATTATAAAAAAATTTTTCCTTTTTCCCGCAAAACTTTTGTAATTGTATCAAAAGATCACACAATTAATTTTCATATTCTATCTCTTTAAATTTTTATCTATTTTTAATTTTTTTGTGAAGGGGTTATTGTTGGGTCTGCTTGAATATTCAAGTATTTTTTTTCCCCAAAACTTTGATTTTTTCATTAACCTTAAAAATTAGACAATTAATAACCGTTTTACAATGTGTTTCCTAACCATAG
>JBBMOL010004363.1:0-10465 GCA_037954665.1 Laguncularia racemosa | reverse complement strand
GAAATGACTTGTAACCCTTTTTTGAGTTTTTCTTTGGTTTTTTTTGCTAGCCTTTCAGGGTTTTGCTTTCTTGGAGAAAAGCTCAATGCGGATACCAGGGTTTATCTTTTCCCCTTTTTCCAATTACCAAACATTTGGGGGGGCCCCGGATTTTCGATGTCATTTTAAATGGTTGGACTTCGATCCCCCGTTTTAAATTAAGAGTGTGGGGCAAGCGCATCTGCAAAATGATTCTGAGTTCTTGGGAGATATGGAAAGTGTTTGTCTTAATTCTTCTATTACTCTGTCAATTTTGAGGGTTTTTTGGCACCAGTTTGGGGCTTTAGTCTTGTACCCCCTCTTGTCTATAATATGAAAGTGATGAATCTCCGTATATTTTAATTCACGGTTCCTTTTGGGAAGCCATTTGACCCCGGGGATGCAGCTTCATATTCCGCGATATTATTAATATAAAATGTGAGACTTGTTGCTAAGGGGAATTGTGTTCCATTAGGGATATAAACACTCCCCCACCCAAAAACCGAATACTTTTGGCGACTCCGTCAAAAAACATCTTCCATTAGGGTTTCTCGCTATCCCACAATCCTCTACTATGTACCTTCCACTTTTTAAATATATTTTCACGGGAATTGACTTGTGGCCCTTTTTGGGAATCTCCCTGACTGGGTTTTTTTAAACCAAATTGGTCACAAAGTTGCCCTTTATTGATTTTTGATTTATGTAGTGATATCAACCCCGAAAAGAGCTTTTTCCATTTAGAGTTCTTCCTATCAAAGGGGGTTTTTAAACCAAGTACTTTAGAGGATCTGTCTTGCAGCAACTCAATGTGATAGTAAAGGGTATTACCAAACCCGGGTGCTTACCCAAATCAGAGCAAGAAGTCCTTTCTATTTTTTTGAATACCTCTGTTCCCCTTTTTTGTGAATTTCTTGCTTAGATAATATATGGAACGTTCTTTTCCCCTCTTCATCTTTTTCCCCCAAACACGTCCCCTATGGATTCAGGGACACGTGAGATATAAAAATGGGCTTCCTTTCTTTGGGACTAAAAAAGACTGGAGGCTTTATGAGATAGTCTTTGACGTCCAAATGCTTTTCACTTTCGTCCCATTTACCGCGGATTCTTTTTTAATAAAACGGAATAGTGGGCGGCATTTATCTGTGATGTGAGATAAAACGAGCTATATAATTCCCCTTCCCAGCAAACCTCTTATTCTTGACAGTGCGTGGGGAAGTACTCTAATATAGACTTTACTTTGTCAAGGTTTGATTTTAATGCCCTTCCCGGCTTATGACAAAACCTAACAATTTGCCCTTGTGACCCGAAAGTGCACTTCTTGGTTTTAAATTTAGCTGGGCTTTCTCAATGCTTAAACAATTTCTCAGGATATCTGTATGGTTTCTTCTTCTTTAGACTTGGCTATTATGTCTCGACTTATTTTCGACTTTTCGATGCTCATGTCATGAAATATCGCGCCATGGCTTCTGATCTTTCCCCAGCGTTTTTCAAGCCCAAGGCATGACTTTGTAACAGAAAGTCCCCCATTTGTGATGAAAGTCACTTGGTTTTATCCTCTTCAACCATTTTTATCTGGTTATATCCTGAGAAACCGTCCATAAATGAGAAAAGATGGTTTCCTGTAGTGTTGTCCACTAGAACATTAATGTGAGGTAGGGGAAAGTTATCTTTTGGTGTCGCTTGGTTTAAATCCCGGAAGTCTACGCATACGCATACTTTTCCATTCTTTTTCAGAACGGAGACTATATTAGCTACCCATTCTGGGTAGTCAGATACTTCGATGAACCCTACTTCTAGTAGTTTCTTGACTTCCTCTTTAATCTTTAGTAAGATGTCAGGCCTAAATCTTCTCAATTTCTGTTTTTTAGGTTTGACATTTTCCCTTATGGGAAGCCTGTGAACCACTATTGATTGGTCTAATCCTGGCATGTCGCCATATGACCAGGCAAACACATCTGCATACTCAGTTAACAGCTCAATCATCTCACGTTTTTGCTTGGCACTTAAACTAGTCCCAATCTTGAGGTTTCTAGGTTTCTCAATGCTTCATAGATTTACTGTCTCTACCAGCTCGTCGATTGAAATTCTACTTTGTTCATGTTTTTGCCAATTTTCTTGTATTATTTCGTGGTCAAGGACATCGCCTCCAACGGCTAACCCAGTAGTGTTGGAAACGATATCAATGTTTTCATTTCTTACCTGGGCGAAATGTCCCTGACGTTCGATGGTAGGAAATTTGGGTGAAGTGAAATGAAAGTAGAATATATATATATAAGCAAGACAAATTGTAATTTATTGAATTATGTAAGAAGTCTCAAAAAATTGTTTAACAATTGTTCCCTATCCTTGAGCTGACCTAGTGCTATCGATAGGATAACAGAACCAATTATTGAGAGCTGGATGCTGTTTGGACGTGCGAAGAGTTGGGCTCCCATTGCTAATGTCATCTTCGCTTATCCTTGGCTCTTGAATGGTAGTTGCTTATTTGAATGATTGTTGGAGGGGTGGAATGCGCATCTGGGTGTTGCTTGGCTTCTCTTTCTTCCTGCCTCTAACACCTCTGGCTTGTGTTTCTTCTTGGGCTGTAGGAACATATGATAGAGCCATTTTATACCAAATCTTTATAGTATGAATTGTGTTAATTTATTATTGATTTATAGAAATCATAAGGAAATGGTACTTAATTTTTATTATGGTGATAAATCAGGTTTAATGGAGTCAAGAGTGCTAATTCAAGTGATTTAGAGAAGTCATCTACAATTTGGATCAAAGTCAAGATTTACACTCGTCGTACAAGGGAAGTACACGGGCGTGTATTTCCAAAGCAACCGTGTATCTGGCTTGAAGAACAAAGAAGCTACACGGTTAAAGTACACGGCCGTGTGTTCTGGCTTGAAGAACCAACAGAAGCTTACACGGTTTAAATACACGGCCGTGTATAACCATGAGTTGAGACCGTGTATATGGATAAGTTTGGCCGTTTCGGAGATCTTTCGGTTTTCTTATATATATCTCTTCGTTTTCCAAAAGGAGGGAGTTGAGGAGTGAAGAAACCGAATAGGAAAAGCAGGAGACACCTGAAACAAAGTCTTTTCATTTTTTTTTCACTCTTTGATTTTGTTTAGTTATGAACATATGTGGCTAAACTATTTTCTAGCCAAAGGATCATCAAAGTTTAGTTCAAGAATTGTGAGATCTAATTGATTTGTTTTTATTCTATTCTTTATTTTTGGGTATTTATATATCTTCTAATGTTTTGTTATTATTATCTTGTTTGATTGGTATGAATTAGAGCTCTTCTATTCAATTAGCAAGTTAATATATTGTCAATTAGAACGTCAGATCCGTAATTGTTTGATAATTCTAATTTTTGTGACACAATAACATGTTTGATTATAGAATAGATAGTCAAATTCATGTTATGGAGATATATAATCTTGTTTAAATAAGTTATCTTATAATCTATTGGCATGAACTGGTAGTCTCTCTTGTTTTTAATGCTATTGATAGATTAAATCCTAAGAGCTTGTTTAGGGTTGTTTAATCAATAAGAGAATTAATCAAAGAGCTTGTTTTGATTATCAAGAAAGTAAGGAGAGATAGGTTATTAGATCTTGTTAATAAACATAACCAGTTTATCTTAGATGAAAGAATAGAAAATATTTGCATCAATAATCAGTTCTATGAATTAAACTATAATGATTCCTTTGGTTAGGCTTTCATCATTATAAAATTTTATTATCTGATTTCAGTTTTATTTGAATTTACAAACAAAACCCCCATTCTTCTTTTTCTCTCTATTTGCTTTTAATAGAAATATATTTAACCAATCCTTGTGGATACGACCTTACTCACTACTATATAAAATTATATAATTGTTTAGGAGTAGGTTTTAATTTTGTTAGATTTGACACCCATCAAATTTTTGGCGCCGTTACTGGGGATTGGTGTCAAATTTATTTCTATTCTTGCATGACTCATTCTTCTCATACAGGTGAACTCACTTATAATCCAGAGATTGAGAAGACTTTTAAGAGACTGCGAAGAGAAGCTAAGCTGTGTCAAAAAGAAACCGTATTATCTTCATCCCCTGGATTGAACTTGGCATTGGATTTGTCTGATTCATCCATTGAATCTGAAAAAGAAGAAGACATGGCAGATCCTGAGAGAACATTAAGAGAATTAGTTGCACCAGATGTGATCAACAACCACTTTGTATTAGTATCCTGAATTAGCTGTTACTTTTGAATTAAAATCTGGTTTGATACATTTGCTACCTACTTTTCATGGTCTTGAGAATGAAGATCCTCACAAACATTTGAAAGAGTTTCATATAGTGTGTTCTAGTATGAGGCCGCAAGGAATACTCGAGGATCAAATCAAGTTGCGTGCCTTTCCATTTTCTTTAAGTGATAGAGCTAAAGATTGGTTGTTTTATTTGCCTCCAGGTTCTATTACTACTTGGACAGATATGGTGAAGCTCTTCCTGGACAAATTTTTCCTTGCATCTAGAGCCGCTGGCATAAGAAGAGAAATCTGTAGTATCAAACAGAGGGATACTGAGACTCTTCATGAGTATTGGGAGAGGTTCAAGCAACTTTGTGCAAGCTGTCTACAATATGGGATATCTGAACAACTTCTCATTCAATACTTCTATGAAGGTCTGCTTCTGATGGAGAGGAAGATGATGGATGCAGCTAGTGGAGGTGCCATAGTGAATAAAACCCCTGGTCAAGCTAGGGAATTGATCTCCATTATGGCTGCTAATTCACAACAATTGGGTTTAGACATGATTCTTCTTCAAGGAAGGTAAATGAGGTAAGTGTTTCTAACCTTGAACATCAAATTTCTAACCTAACCTCCCTTGTTCAGTAGATAGCTTTCGGAAATACACAGCAGTTGAAGGCTTGTGGAATTTGTGCTGCCCCTAATCATCCTACTGACATGTGCCCCCACATTGCAAGATGACAATCATGAGCATGCCAATGCTATAGGAGGATTCCCAAGACAACCATAGAGGAAATATGATCCCTACTCGAATACTTATAATCCTGGATAGAGGGATCATCCTAACTTCAAATATGGCAATAGACCACAAAATTTCCAACAATTCTAGCCTAGGCCATCAAACCAAATACCACAAGCTCCTTCCAATTCAGGTATGTCTCTTGAGGAAATTGTTAAAATCGCTTGCTATTAATACAAAACAATTTTAGGATGAGACAAAGCAGAGCATTCAAAACTTGGAGAACCAGGTAAGCCAACTTGCTTCTTCTATAAACAGGTTAGAAACTCAGGTAAGTTACCTTCTCAAACTATCACAAATCCAAAGCAAAGCGCTAATGCAATTACCTTGAGGAGTGGAACGGAATTGCAGGGATCAAATAAGAGAGGACACCGATCTAATCTTGAGGAAGAGATTGAGAAAGAGATCTCGACTCCGGGCTAGCAGGATAACCAGACCAGAGGATCCCTCGTTGAACCACCAAAGGTGATGAGAGCCATGATGGGAGCCAAGCCAGAAGATGGAATGTGGATCCTCTTGATGTTCCACCTGGACCGATCACAAGAACTCGAGCGAAACGATTAAAGGAAGCACTTAATGGGTTGATAAAGGATGTCCATGAAGTCGGAAAGGATTGGAGCAATCATGAAGTTAGAAAGGATTGGAACAACCATGGGAATGCCCTTGCTCTTGTACAAGTCATAACGGATACGAGTTGAAGAGGGTGTGTCTTTACAAGGCACGACCGTGTAGGAGTCTGGAGGTTACACAGAATCATACACGGTCGTATACACGGTTCAAAGGCACGACCGTGTATGGTGTCAAGAATTTCCACAGAAAGATACACGACTAGAAGTACACGGTCGTGTATGGTGTCAAGAATTTCTACAGAAAGATACACGACTAGAAGTATATGGTTGTGTATATCTCCAACGCCGGCTCCAAGGCCATCGGCCTTCATTCCCATGTCGCCGGCCTTTTAGTCATTGTTTTGTTATTTTTTACGCAACTTATTGAAGTTATGTCATTTTGGGGCATCATTGTTACGAATTGTAAACCCTAATATAAAGCTCCTAGGGTTTAGAATAGATAGAATATATAACATACAAGTTTGAAAACACTTTGGAGAGAATTCCTCTCTTGGTTCTTTAAAGAACTACTCTAGAACTTATCGGATTTTCTTCCATAGCGTTCATCTCGACTTATTAATTGGTCTTTTCATCCCTATTTTGGCGTCTACATAATATACCAAGGTTCTTATCTCACTTATAGGCAACGGGTCGCGGTTTCCACTCGATTGTTTGACATCTTGGGTAGCAATTCTGAACGTATTGGTATTGGGTTTCGTCACACGTTGGCGTGGTTCATATCAGTTTGGTATCAGAGCTTAGGTTTGTTAAACCATCAGTTCGGTTTGAGGAAGGTAACATCAAAACCCTAACTCCAATCGTTTATATCAATTGTTCGTACTCAATTTTATAGTGTTAATTGTCTATTGAAAGTGTAGTGCCTTTTATTCAATTTTGTTACAAAAAAAAAGGAACGTGATCAAGAGCAACAAATAAAGGCAACAAAAAAAAAATCTGAAAGAAAAAGAAGGAAAATTTCGAGCCCTGGAGTTGTTTTTCTCTAGTTGAATTCTACGGAAGGGAATGGTATAGTTTGGATTAGTTTCAAGAGAATTGAGAAGAGGAATTGGCGAATTGATATCATTATTGCTTGTGAGAATACACGAGTGACTATGTGATTTCATCATTTGAGCGAAACACGTAAGGGAGTGTATCATGAGGCTTAATCATATATATATATTTGTGTCCGTGCTAACCTTTTTCTGCAGGGACGATGTCGAGGCAACATTCTCTTGAAGGTGAGAGGGGAAGGTTTGATGCTAGGTTAGTGATTGAGGCATTGAGGGGTGAGATGAAGAGGATGTTTCAGGAGGGGATGGAACAAATTCATGAGGTGGTGGAATAAAGACTAGAGCAATCTAAAAACGTCTTCCAAGGACGTAAGAGGGAGAGTTGTTCTAGGAGAGTACAAAGGGGTGGAGATGAAATGTCTGATGATGAATTTGATGAACCTTCTGTCGGGAGTTATAGAGGTTATAGTGGTAGGAATAGAGGAACTAGGGATGGGAAGATAGAGGAGATAGGAATAGAGAGGATAATCAACTGAGTAGTATAAAGATGAAGATTCCTCCTTTTCAAGGGAAGAATGATCCCGAGGTGTACTTAGAGTGGGAGAAGAAGGTAGAGATGGTGTTTGATTGTCACAACTATAGTGGGAGAAGAAAGTGAAACTTGCTGCATTGAATTTCGGATTATGCCATAGTGTGGTGGGATCAACTAATGTTGAATCGAAGAAGGAATGGCGAACCACTTATTGAGTTAGGGGAAGAGATGAAGGGGGTGATGAAGAAGCGGTTTGTGCCTGCATATTACTATTGTGAATTACACAACAAATTGCAAACTCTTAGGCAGGGAAGCCGAAGGTGGATGAGTATTTTAAGGAGATGGAAGTTACTATGATTAGGGCGAATGTAAGGGGGATAGAGAGCCTACCATGGCTAGGTTTCTTGCTGGATTGAATAGAGAAAAAATTCAAAATCGTGGAATTGCAGCATTATGTAGAATTGGAAGATATGGTTTATATGGCTATAAAGGTTGAGAACCAACACAGGAGGAAATATAGTAGTACTGCATGGTTTCAACAGGGTGTTGGTCATCCGCCTGGAAGACTAACCAATGGAAGAAGGAAGAAAAGCCTTTACCCCCCCAAAAACCAAAAAGGAGAGCAAGGCAAGCGGGTTCTACTCCTGGTAACCAAGGTAAACCCTGATTCTTCAAATCCTAAAAATCGTGACATTAGATTTTTAAAATGCCAAGGTAGAGCCAAAATTGCTATTTAATGTCCGAAATAGGCGTTTAGATTACTGCGTGATGATGGTGAGTTATGAGACTGAGGGGGATAGTAAAGAGGAAATAATTGCCTCCATTAAAGGACGTAGTGATGAGAGGAGCCTGCAATAAGGAGGTTATGGCAGTAGTAAGAGAGCTTTGAATGTGCAGGTGAAGGAAGAAGAGGAGGTGCAAAGAGAGAATATCTTTCATACTAGATGTTATTAGGTGTTTCATATTTGTAGTTTGATCATAGATGGAGGAAGTTGCCCCAAGTGGTGAGTAATTTTATTTTGAGGGCTGGACTCAAGCTACTAAAACACCCTAGCCCAAATATAAATTAAGTGGTTGAATGATAGTGGCGAGACTAAGGTTGAGTAAGCAAGCCTTGATTGCTTTTCGCAATGGTAGGTATGGGGAAATGAGTGTTTTTGCGATGTAGTGGCATGCAAGGTGTCATGCGTTGTTGGGGAGGTCATGGCAATTGATAGGAAGGTTGTTCATGATGGCTTTTTCTAATAAGTATAGCTTGTTCACCAAGGGAAAAAGCTTTAATTTTAAACCTTAAACCAAACAGGTGTATGAGGATAAAGTTGCAGCTACAACGTCTTGCAAAATATAAGGTGAGTGAAAAACAAGGGAGATGAGGGGCGCAAAAGACAGCGAGAAAGAAAAGGAACACAAAAGTGATATAAAAAAGGAAAAAAGAGAGGAAGGTTTGGAAAGAGTGTGAAGAAAACCAAGTTGAAGGGGAATCAACTTTGGTGGTGAGTGAAAAGGAGAGTGCAGCCTTGCAAAAGGAGAGTTGTGTGGCAAGAGTGAGTGTAGTGAGGAGAGCTTTAGTGATGAAGCAACCTATTTGTTGCGGTTTTTATTAGGAAACTTTTTTGAATACTAACAAACTATTTAACTCTTTGCCAAATGTGGTTGTGTCTATTGGCAGGACTTTGAAGATGTCTTCCCTGAGGAATTCCAAAGGGATTTACACCTATTGTGGTATTGAGCACCAGATTGAACCTAGTACCCGAAGCATCGATTCCAAACAAACGGTTTATAGGAGCAATCTAGAGGAGAAAAGGAACTCCAAAGGAAGTCGATGAATTAATGGAGAAGGGGTAGTGAGAGAAACATGAGTCCATGTGAGTGCTTGTGATTTGGTGCCTAAGAAGGATGGGTCATGGAGAATGTGTGTTGACTGCCGCGCCATCAACAACATCACGATAAAGTATCTCATCCCAATTCCTCGCTTAGATGACATGTTAGAAAGAGTTACATGGGTCTAGTGTCCCTTTCCAAAATTGATCTGAAAAGCGGATATCACCAAATTAGAATGAAAGAAGGTGATGAATGGAAAACCGCATTTAAGACAAAATATGGAAATTGTTATTAGTGGGTTTGTAATGCCTTGTTTTAACTAACGCACCTGTACTTTTAATGAGATTATGAACCATGTTTTGAGGACTTTTATTGGAAATTTGTAGTTGTCTATTTTGATGATATCCCCATTTAAGCAAGAGTTTGGAGGGCCATAATCTCACTTGAGGGATGTTTTAAAGTCTTCGAAAGGGGGCAATTATAAAACTAACCTCAAGAAAATGCCTTTTTTCACAGACAAACTTGTTTTCTTTGGTTTTGTTGTTAGTGCACAGGGGATACGGTTGAGAAGAAAAAGATTCTGGATCAAAAGCCAGTCCAACTAATTAGGGAAGTTTCGAGTTTCCCCCTGGGCGCGATTTTACAGGATTTGTGAAGGATTTCAAAACCATTGCAGCACCACTTACGAGGGAATTAAGAAGAAAAAGGGGTTTTCAGATGGGGAGGCAACAAGAGAAGGCCTTTTTTAGAGCTTAAAATAAGCAACTCAGCGCCATTACTTGCTTTACCTAATTTCGCTAAAAACGTTTGAAATTGAGTGTGATGCTTCAGGATTAGGTATTGGAGCAGTCCCCCCCCATGCAAGAGAAAACCAATTCATTCTTTTCGAGAAGCTAAGTGGGGAAAAACCCTTTAACTACCCCACTTATACAAGGATTATATCCCCTTTGGTTTTTAGCATGAGACTTGGCAACACTATCTTTGGAAAAATTTTTTTGATCCACACTGACCATGAATGTTGAAGTACTTGAAGGGGCAACATAAGCAAACAAAAGGCATGCTCGTGGGTGGAGTTCATCGAAACATTTCCCTATGTCACACTAAAGCAAGGTAAAGAGAATTTTTTGCTATGCACTTTCTAGAAGGGGTGCTCTTATCTCTAATCTTATTCTAGATTCTTGGTTTTTTTAGACATAAGGAATTGATGCTACTGATCGAGATTTTTTTTTGAGGAATGTGCATTTTTGAAAGAGTGGTCATGGTAATTTTTATAAACATGAAGGATTCTTTTTGGAGATAAACTATGATTCCAATTTGTTTTTTAAGAGAATTACAGTAGGGAGTCTCATGGAGGAGGTTTTTAAAGGGACATTTTGGAGTAGCTAAAACCCCTTTGGGGGATTTCAGGAACACTTTATTTGGGCCCCACATGAAACGAGATTTGAGAGGA
>JBBMOL010004362.1:0-10473 GCA_037954665.1 Laguncularia racemosa | reverse complement strand
GATAAATTGACCCATTGCTGGTTGCGGTTGTCCTCTAGGGACCCTCCATGCATATGTGGCGTAGGCTAAAGGCTACTGCTAAATGAACAGATTCGAGCCTCGTATAATCATATGGGGGCATCAATCTTGAAGGATTGCTCGAGCGTTGTTTATTAATATATCGATCTACCATTTGACTTAGCTCCATAAGCATTCATTGCAGATTTCGGTTCTCCATCCTCAACTTGTTTATCTTAGCTTGTAAATTATCCCTAGGGTTGTAAGTTGAGGGCTTGTGGTTCATTCACATTGCATCCAGCACACATCAGTTGTAGTTTAGGCCCACTATAATCTATCCCATGTGTATCTATATTTGTACCCCAATACATCAGTAAGAATTTCTAACTCGAACTTTGGCTCCTTCCTTGATTCTTGTGATTGCTGTAAGGATTCAACCCTAATGTACAACATCATCGCCCATAAAGAAAAATAATATTTATTATACCTTTTCATTCGAATAAATTATTCTTATAAAGATAAAATTTAAAACTGTAAGATAACATACACCAAAGACTATAGTGAGTATCAAAAGCTAAGATTTCTCTATTATGTTCAAATGGTGTACATCTAAGGTTTCTCTTATGTTTTGATGGTTTACATACTTCCTGTAAGGAAGAATCCATAAGACAGTGGGATGCATGATTAAGGGAACATAAGAGGGTTCTTACACAAAATTCCAAAGAAGTGCTGAAGTTCATATTACAGCATTTTTTGACAATCATTTTACAATTGTTATTTTGCAAGGAAAGGGAGCACTCTTCTCTTCCATTTTGACTCTTATCAATTTCTATCAAAGGTATTAAGGTGAGTAGGCTTGAATTGTTACAAGTTATATCATCAATTGCAAGTCATTTCTAATTTCAACTAGTATGTTATATCTGGTAAGGAATTGAAAGCTTCATTTCATTCTTGTTTCACGTCAATTAGAGTTCATGTGCAATCAGGATTCATGCCAATTTTGGTTACACAATTATTTAATACAATCTTCAATTAGTGTTATTAATTGGAATTTGATCTTAGCATATCATAAAGAAGATTATTTGTGCTCTCTACAGAAACTCTACATGTAACATCTAGGGAGGGAGAGAGAGAGAGAGGTACAATTTGTATCAAGGTCTCTAAGGTTGTTCTACTCCCAATGGTTCCTTAGGTTGAAGGGGTATACTTTTTTGCCCAATGTAATCGTTGAGATGGTCAAAATGAATTCCGCCACTATTTGTATTTTCATATTTGACTTAGAAATCACTGCTATCTCTTCTTCTTTTGTCACAATCATCTTCACTGTAGGGACTTGGTTGATAAGATTGACCACTTCATTAACTAGCGTAACCTTGTTCAAATTATTGTTTCCTAGACTTAGTTGTCTTGTAAGTGGAGATATAATGAATGATACAATGAGCTTGGCTATGGTATGTGAGGAGTTAATGGATGATTCTCACATAGAAGGTGAGAAATACTTTTATAGTGAGTCATCAGGCAACAGTGTTTTGTCTTAGAAGCACATAGAAATTTAAATTTTGTTGTGTTTATGTTGTAAAAACAGGAACTTTTGAGGGAAGTGAAGGGTCTATTGCATATTATTGGTCTAGCATAATTTCTTCCTCCTTTAAATGATTAAGGTTTTATGTATGTGGTTTGATTGTAAGTCTCTGTTCCTTGGGACCATTTGTAATGTGTTTCTCAAGTTATTTTCTTGATTTTACATTTTCCCCTACTGCCCATTCGCTTTGCTAAATGGAATAAGATTGTAATATAATAACCACTAGTAAGGAATGAGATAGAGTTGTAATATGATTGTCCTTTTTTTATTTTGACTTTAATAAGGGTATTTTGGGGGGGGAAATCAACATAAGCATTAGATTAATACTCATAGATTTGAGTAATAAATGACTATTAAATATTTTTTGTAATAGAAGTTCTTGAATTTGCTATTATAGGTTGAAAACACAATTGAACACTATAATAACTCTTCCATAAAGAATAAGATTTTAATAGAATTATCACTATAGTGAAGTGAAAGGCTAGTTAAAGTTGGTAATAGATTCATTAAACTTGAAGCCAATGGCTTTTTAGTGTTATAAGGCTCAACTTCCAAAAATGAATTAGTAGTTGTTAATGATTGAACTTTTTCTTCTTCTTCTTCTTCTTTTTCATTTTTTCATGGCCAGATTAAACTTATTGGGAATTAATAGATTTCCTAACCTAAATTTAATTTTGGAGAAAATGCAAATAGACCCCTTAAGCTTTTATGTAAGTGTGGATATATCCTTATGAACTTTCAAATGTTACAAATCACCCTTCTAAACTTTGATAAATTATTAGCAAATAACCTTCAAAAGTTATAAATAACTTCTCTCAACTTTGACCTTGAACTTATTATAATGTGCTTTAACATGCCTTAGACATTGAACTTTTTTTTTTTTTAATTATTTAACTAAGTTAAGTAAGTGTCCATTATATTGTTAATATGTCAAAGTTTAAGGATTGGAGGATTATTTGCAACATTTGAAAGTTTAGGGATAAATTTTCACCTAAGTTTCAATATCCATTTGCCATTATTATCTTTAGATTATCTTTTGTTATTTCCATTAATGGTTGGATTTTCTCCAAAGCCTTTTTCACCTTTGCCAATTGTGGCTGATTTTCCCACTTGAACAATTATAGTTCTACTTTGCTTCTATAGAGTAAGTCTTATGTTGGCTATGTTCCATTTCATCTCTTACAACTTGATTTGTTTCAATTGCAGCAACACCATTATCCGTAGATTTAATGCTATTTTTTATCCATGGTAGCTGCCCTTTCTTGTTCATTGATTTGTAATATGTCCCATTCAATCACATTTAAAACATAAGGATTTGATTTTATCATATTGAACACCATATTTATGTATGAACTAATAATACATGCAATCTTTCAAAATAATCCCTTTCTGCATTTGATGTGTAAGTATCAAACCACATGACATAGCAAGTTAGCATGTTTACATATGACCAATCAACAATTGATCCAAGAAATCATAGAAAGTGACAAAGTATCTCTCTCAAAAATGTTTCTAATTCATAAAATGTGATAAAATTAATCTAAAAACAAAAGGAATAATATAAAAAGACTAAATTGTGGATTAGCACAGTTATCAACACAGTCTTTAGCACAAGCATGTAGAAGCTCGTGTTATGTTCTATGAGAATTTCATCTTGAACCCTTTGGCATGCCCACAAGCACGAATGTGCTCACCATCGTATTGCCAACACTCTTCCTTACATGAGCATGTAGAAGCCCGTGCAGCCACTTCTTAACATGTTCATCTGCATAGAGGCATGTTGATGCCAACGTCTCTTGCATTGCTCGTATCTTCTCCATGATTCTCTCCCACTTGAGAAAAAACTTGACCCCAAGTTCTCTTATAGATATAAAGGAGCATCATCTGGGTAATCTAACTATGTCCACCACATTGAATGTCTTTGAAATGCCTATATTATTAGGCAATCCAACTACATATGCATCATCATTAATCTTCTGCACTATCTGATACAGGCCATACTTCTTAGGTTGTAGCTTGTTATACTTCCTCACTAGAAACCTCTCCTTTAGTAGAAACACCATCACTTGATCACCTACTGAGAATAATTTTGCCCTATGATGCTTGTTTACCGCTACTTTGTAGTTGGCATTAGATTGATCTATCTTCTCGCGCACCTTTGCTATTACATTTTGCCAATTTTCTACTAAGTTTTTTGCTACAACAGTAAACTCAAAAGTCTTGGGAAGCTTGATCAAATCTAAGGTGTGCTAGGGAGTCTTAGTGTAGACCACAAAAAATGGAGATTTTCCTATTGTCCTATAAACTGTGTTGTTGTAAGCAAATTCTACCTGAGTTAGCACAACATCCTATTACTTTGGCTTCTCCCTACAAATACTTTTAATTAAATTACCTAATGGAATGTTTGTAGCTTTAATCTACCCATCCATCTAAGGATGAACTGTGCTACTATAGTTTAAGGACGAATCAAACATTTGCTATAAAGTCCTCAAAAAACGACTTAGGAACTTACTGTCTCGATTTAATGTGATGGACTTAGGTACTCCATAGAGACGAATAATCTCTCTAAAGAATAGTTTGGCAATGGTTTGTGCATTTGCTATTTTTCGACATGGTATGAAATGCATCATCTTGGAAAAACTAATCAGCAACAACAAAAACATAATCTATACCCCATTGAGTATGGATAACCTCGACTACAAAATCCATTAACAAGTCTTCTTAGATATTCTCAGAGGCAGGCAAAGGCATATATAATCTAGTGTTTTGGGATTACCCTTTAGCTGTCTGACACACATAACAATGCTGCACCACCTTGCTAATATCTCTCCTCAAATGAGGCCAGTAAAATCTCTCACCGACTGCAACAATTGTCTTGTCCCTACCTAGGTGACCAATCCACCCCATGTAGATCATGGATCAAGTTCTCTCTCAAAGAAGATTTAGGCACACAACATTAATTCCCCTTCATCAAATAGCCATTATGGATATAAAAGTCATCACAAGGCTACTTAGCCATACATTTTTCCCAAGTCTCCCTAAAGTCAGCATCAGCCTCATATAATTTCTTCAAGTGTTCAAACCCAACAATCTTAGCAGACAAAGTGATCATAAGATTAGCCTCTTACTCAAAGCATCAACTACTTTATTTTGCACGCCTAATTTATGTCTTAGCTTGAAAGGAAACTTTTGTAAGAACTAGATTCACTTCGCATGCATGTCCTCACTAATTCTAGTTTGGTTATTCAAATGTTTGAGTGCATCACAATTTAAATATAAGACAAATTCTTTACCCACTAAGTAATGCTCCCAAGTCCTTAGGGCATGCACAACTAAATAAAACTCTTTGTTATACGTAGACCAATTCCTCCTGGAATCATATAATTTTCATTAAAGAATGTGATTGGTCCCTTTTCCTGAGATAACACAGCTCCTATACCAACCCCACCCACATCATAGTCTACCTCAAATGGCTTATTAAAATCAAGTAATGCTAATACGGGTGTACTACATAGCTTCTCTTTCAACACAACAAAATTGACTTCAGCTTCCTCATTCCACTAAAAATTTCCTTTCTTCAAACATTCAATCATAAGGGCTACAATAGCGCTAAAATATCTAATAAACCTCTTATAAAAACCAGCCAACCCTAGGAAACTCTGTAGCTTAGTAACACTTCATGGAATAGGCCATTCTCTATTGGTCTTCATCCACCTATATCCCTTCACCACTAAGTACAAAGCTTAGAAATAGCAATGTTTTCAACAAGAAAATACACTTCTTTACATTCACATACAACTTGCTCCCTTTCAAAAGAGTCAACACTTCCCTCAAATGCACTAAATGCTCCTCCTTGAATCTACTATATATGAGGATATCATCAAATTAAACAACAACAAAGCAACCAATGAAAGGTTACAGTACCTAGTTCATCACCCTCATGAAAATGCTCAGTGCATTACTGAGGCCAAAAGGCATGACCAGCCATTCATACAGGCCCTCTTTGGTCTTAAAAGTCGTCTTCCACTCATCCCTTAGTATGATCCTGATATGATGATAACTGCTTCTCATATCAACCTTTGAAAATATGATAGCTCCACTCAACTGATCTAACATATCTTCCAGCCTCAAAATTGGGAACTTATACCCAATGGTAATTTTGTTTATAGCCCTACTATCCATGTACGTCTTCTAACTCCCATCTTTCTTTAGAGTTAATAAGGTGGGTATAGCACATGGGCTCATACTCTCCCTGATGAATCCCTTTTGAATCAACTCTTGTACCTTCTCTTATAGTATTTTTGTCTCCTTCGGGCTTAGCCTATATTGTGGAAGATTTAGCAAACTAGCACTAAGAGTTAAATCAATGTGGTGTTCTATGTTCCTTATAGGAGGTAAGCCCTCTGATAAGTCATTAGGTAACACCTCGCTGAGCTCATCTAACAAACACTTGATACTGTCTGACACCTCCTCAACCTTCTTATCCCTATCCACTGTTAATACCTATTTCACAATCAATGCATGTACAGTTTAGGACTCTCTTATAGCATTCTGCATCTCCTTTTCTGACTGTATAATCGTGAGGAAAGAGTGCCCTTCAACCTTAGAAGGCTTGGGACAATTTGCTAGCTTCAAAGGCAAGAGAGTAAACTTTACCCCCATCCTTCTTTAACTTGCACGCATTTTCCCTACCCGATAGTTGGAAGTTAACATCATATTGCTAAGGTTTACTAAATAGCAAGTGACATGCATCCATATCTACTATATCACAATATACTTCATCTCGGTATTTACTAATGGAAAAAGGCACTTTGCAACATACTCTAACCTCAATCTCTTATGCTGCCTTAATCTACTTAATGGTTTATGGGTTAGGATGCTTCTTAATTAGTAAATGCAATTTTTGTATAACCTCCCTTCCTATAATATTTTCATAGCTGCCAATATCTACCATCAATTCAAATATCCTCCCTTTAATTGTGCATTTGGTGTGGAACTACTAATGCCGTTAAGTTTGTTCCTCTCTCTTTGGTGCAAGCATCAATTTCCTGATTACATATGCCTACTTGTGATATTCATCTTACTCCTTGGAGTACTCATCACTTCCATTAGGCTCATAATTAATCCCCTCTCTTCATCTCTCTCAACTACATTAACTGCACTTTTGTTGGGACATTCATTGGATCAATGCCTAAGTTGATTACAATGGTAACATTTTCCCAGTATCAGATTTGCATATGAATTGTTCTGTCTTGGTGTTTCCTTTGTTTCAACTAGCTTCTTGCCTATGGCTCTCTCTTCTTTCTTTTCAGTAACTACCCCTAGCAATTCAGATGTGGATTTAATCTTCTCAACTATAGGCCTACTGAGCCTTTAGCTCCAAACCTCCTACTTCCACCATCAAACCTACTACTCTTTTCCTATAGTATCAATTCAACCTTCAAGGCCATGTTTTTAGCCTCATTCAGCATATGTAAAACATGTCCCCCAATTTTTTCCCTAATCTGTAGTTTCAAATCATCTAAATATCTGGTCACCTGTTGACCCTCACTCTCGTTAAGGTCATTTTTCTCTACTAACTGCATGAATTCCGTAGTATACCATGTACATTTCTTTGTCCTTGGGCAACGCCTCTGTACAACGAAACATAATTTTCTCAAAATTGGGAGGTAGGAAATCCGCTTCAATAACTGTTTCATTCTAAAAACCATGTTTTCATGAGTTGTTTACTCTTTTAAATACTCCCTACTCAAAAAGCCCCCCCCCCAAGCCAAGCACTCCCTTTTGTCTCCCATGTTAAAAATTTTCAATCCCCTTTCCCCTTTGGGAAATTTTCCATATATTCAAAACATCTATCTATTTCAGCAATCCAATCAAAAAAAATTTTCAATATTTAAATTTTCCCAAATTAAAGCTAGAATCCCAAACCCTTTTCAGTTGAATTCCCCAATGCCCCCAAAAGGGTTGCACCTACCATCATATCTCCTATATCTGCCATAATCACCATCTCTTTTACGGGTCTTTTTTCCTTAAACAACCCCCCGGGTTTTCCTCCTCTAAATCATCTTTCAAACATTTGTAACCCATGATTTGTACTACAGGTCTAAAAATAGGATTACCTTGGGGCATACTCTACCTTAGGTTACATCCTACCACTGTTTTTGTCCCTTTTAACATGGGAACCTCATCACTTCGAAATGCACAATCAAGCCCTCAAAGAAACTATTCTAAACGCCAAAAATCTCAACCCAAAGTTATTAAACACTGCCCTTTGATCTTGTAATTCAGTTTCCCAGGGTTTTTTCAAAAATCCCAAGCAATGTTTGGAACGAAACCACCTACTAAAGTAACATCCCCCTTAACAAAATTGGGGCAAAAATTTTTCCCCTGCTTTGATACCAATTGACATAGCAATTTAACATTTTTAAAAAAGAAGACCAATTGACAATTTGGATCCAAGAAACCCTAAAAAGGGTGACAAAATTTTCTCTTTCAAAAAAGTTTGCTTTTAATTCATAATATGTGATAAAATTTGATCAAAAAAAATAAAAAAGAATAAAAAAAAAAAAAACCGAAAAAAATTGGGAAAATTAAAGAAAAGGGGTCTTTAAAACCCACGATCAAAAAACATGGAGTTTTTAAAACCCCCCCCCATTTGTTTAAAAAATTGAAAATTTTCATCTTGGACCCCTCGGCATGCCCAAAAACCCTGAGTGTGCTCACCCGGTGTTGCCAACACGCCCCTTGCAGGGGCGTGTAGAAGCTTGTCCCGGCCATTTTCAAAAACCCCAATTCTTTTGCATGGAGGCATGTTGATGCCCATTCTCCTGCATTACTCGTATCTCCTCCATCACCCCAACATTGGATAAATTTGTTTCCCCCTTTTTTTTTTTAAAAAAAGCGCATAGAAGCATAAAAAATTCTATTGGTAATTCCTTAAGCGCAGCCAAACTAGACATAAATAAAATTTGGATTTTGAGGTCTTAAAATTTAGTCCCCAACCCCTAAACATTAAATATTGGTTACAAATTGAACCATATAACTCTTTTTAAATCATTTTTTTTAATTCAAAAGTGATGGTGTAGAATCCTAGATAATTGCCCGGTCATAGAAAAACCCTAAAATAAAAAAAGGCATTTTTATTTAAACCCCGGGGAAACAAAAAAAGGGTTTGAAATTAAATTAAAGGGTTTGTTCCAGGGCTTCATACTTGGGATAAATTTCTTTTGGGTTTTGGGAAAAAAAATTAAAAATTTTTAAATAGCATTTGGTTTTCCCCACTTAATGTGTGTTTTCCCGTATCATCCCCTTTTTCTTTTAAATTTTCTTCTTCCCAGGGATCCCCCCCAATTTATTTTTCTTGTTGGACAAAATCTTTGTAAAAGGGGCCCCTTTTTAAAAATGTTGATGTTTGGGTTTCCTTCCATGGGATGCTGCGTAATTTTCAAACACACTTCAAGGGGGAAAACACCCCCTGTGCCATTATGTCTTCCAAAGCATTTAGGGATTCAAGATTTAGTCTTTTCTTTTTTCCCCTGGTTTTTTCGATTGAAAAAAAACCTTTGGGAAAGAAAAAAGGAAAAAAAGGGATTTAGAAAAAAAGAAAATTTTAAAAGGACCCCTTTTGTTTTTTTTTGAGAATCATGGTCTGCGAAAAAAAAATTTCACGTCGATGATACAAAACCCATTTTCCTTCTTATTTTCCCAAACATAATGTGTTTAAAAAACTAAAGGGATAAAGAAACAAAAGAAAAAAAATTATAATTTAAAAACCAAAAGAAACCACACATAATTAAAAATTGTCCCCCCTTATAACCCCGGTTTTTTAAAGGAAATCCGTAAACCCCTTTAAGGGGAACCCCCCCCCCCCAAAAAAACCCCCCCACCTTCTCCCCCTAAGGACCCTTAAAATTCCCCCCCCCAAAAATTCCCCCAGGAAAAGTAAAAAACACGGCCCATACACGGCCCGGAGCAGCCAGAGGCAAAGACCGTATATTCCCTTTTGGACCCCCTTTTCCCAAAAGCATACACGGTCTCCAACACGGCCAGGAGCAGCCAGAGGCAAAACCCCCTGTATTCCCGTCTGGAATTTTTTCTCCCCCCCGAAGCAAAAAACATGGTTTCCCCCCATACCCCGGGCAGGAGACACAACCGTGTATTACGCCAGAAATACCCCCAGAAGCTTACAAAGGGCCCCGTACTTTCCAGAAAACAAAAAGTGTATATGTATATCCATTTCCAAATTTTTTACATATTTATTTCCAATTTTTTAAAAAAACATTTTCTCAAATGTATAAATAGTTATTAGGTCATTTTAGGGGGTTTGGTTTTTAAAATTTATTATTCAAATACAAATTTTGGAAAAAGACCCCAGTTTTTTTCTATTTGGGGCGATTGTGCGCCCAAATTTAGATTTCTTTTAAAAAAGGAAAAAAATTTTTTTATCTTTAAATTTTTTGTTGTTTTTTCGAGACAAATTCCCAAAATCGGATTTTTTGCTCGTTACGCTTTCCACGCTGCGGGTTTTAAAGGGTTTGAACATAGCCCGGGCAACAAACGTATCTGTCAAAATTAAACACATGTCTGCTTAATAGATTGTTTTCCTCATGAGAGATCCCTAGATCACTTACCCGCAAGACATCGATGTTTAACTTGACCCTATTAATCACAACCACTATAGCTTTTTTTTTTTCCTTTTTTCCCTGGAAGCAAAATTTAAATTTGGGAATCCCCATTTACCCTCAAAGCACCAAAATGTAAATGTAGTCGTTCCCTTATATGCAAAAAAAAATTTTAAAAAAATGCATACACATTGTGTGAGTAAATAAAAAGGTTTGTGTGCATATGTACAATGCTTAAAACATGAAAAAATAAAAAAAAATAAGACTACTTTT
>JBBMOL010004361.1:0-10490 GCA_037954665.1 Laguncularia racemosa | reverse complement strand
AGCAGTATGTTGTAACGACAATATTTGCGGTGACAACTGCCGCAAGGGGGGGGGGGGGGGGGGGGGGGGGGGGGGGGGGGGGGAAAAAAAAAAAAAAAAAAAAAAAAAAAAAAAAAAAAAAAAAAAAAAAAAAAATATTTGTAGCAGCTATGTTTGTAACGACAATATTTGCGGTGACAACTACCGCAATGATATTTGTGGTTAGAATGTTTGTAGTGGCAATATTTTCGACGACAACATTTGTTGTAGTGGTAATTGCAGCTACTTTGTTTGAGTAACGACATGGACATTTATAGTGACAATACATAGAGTGATTAAAATTGTGGCCGTGACATTTTTATCGCGATGGCATTAACAATGTTGACACCATTTGTAGCGAAAATATTTGTAGCAGCTATGTTTGTAACGACAATATTTGCGGTGACAACTGCCGCAATGATATTTGTGGTTAGAATGTTTGTAGTGGCAATATTTTCGACGACAACATTTGTTGTAGTGGTAATTGCAGCTACTTTGTTTGAGTAACGACATGGACATTTATAGTGACAATACATAGAGTGATTAAAATTGTGGCCGTGACATTTTTATCGCGATGGCAGCAACAACGTTGACAACATTTGTAGCGAAGATATTTGTAGCAGCTATGTTTGTAACGACAATATTTGCGGTGACAACTGCCGTAATGATATTTGTGGTTAGAATGTTTGTAGTGGCAATATCTCAGCGACAACATTTGTTGTAGTGGTAATTGCAGCAACTTTTTTGAGTAACGACTGGAAATTTATAGTGACAATACATAGAGTGATTAAAATTGTGGCCGTGACATTTTCATCGCGATGGCAGCAACAACGTTGACAACATTTGTAGCGAAGATATTTGTAGCAGCTATGTTTGTAACGACAATATTTGCGGTGACAACTGCCGCAATGATATTTGTGGTTAGAATGTTGTAGTGGCAATATTTTCGACGACAACATTTGTTGTAGTGGTAATTGAGCTACTTTTTTGAGTAACGACTTGGAAATTTATAGTGACAATACATAGAGTGATTAAAATTGTGGCCGTGACATTTTCATCGCGATGGCAGCAACAACGTTGACAACATTTGTAGCGAGATATTTGTAGCAGCTATGTTTGTAACGACAATATTTGCGGTGACAACTGCCGCAATGATATTTGTGGTTAGAATGTTTGTGTGGCAATATTTTCGACGACAACATTTGTTGTCAGTGGTAATTGCAGCTACTTTGTTTGAGTAACGACATGGAATTTATAGTGACAATACATAGAGTGATTAAAATTGTGGCCGTGACATTTTCATCGCGATGGCAGCAACAACGTTGACAACATTTGTAGCGAGATATTTGTAGCAGCTATGTTTGTAACGACAATATTTGCGGTGACAACTGCCGCAATGATATTTGTGGTTAGAATGTTTGTAGTGGCAATATTTTCGACGACAACATTTGTTGTAGTGGTAATTGCAGCTACTTTTTTGAGTAACGACATGGAAATTTATAGTGACAATACATAGAGTGATTAAAATTGTGGCCGTGACATTTTCATCGCGATGGCAGCAACAACGTTGACAACATTTGTAGCGAAGATATTTGTAGCAGCTATGATTGTAACGACAATATTTGCGGTGACAACTGCCGCAATGATATTTGTGGTTAGAATGTTTGTAGTGGCAATATTTGCAAACAACATTTGTTGTAGTGGTAATTGCACACTTTGTTTGAGTAACGACATGGACATTTATAGTGACAATACATAGAGTGATTAAAATTGTGGCCGTGACATTTTTATCGCGATGGCATTAACAATGTTGACACCATTTGTAGCGAAAATATTTGTAGCAGCTATGTTTGTAACGACAATATTTGCGGTGACAACTGCCGCAATGATATTTGTGGTTAGAATGTTTGTAGTGGCAATATTTTCGACGACAACATTTGTTGTAGTGGTAATTGCAGCTACTTTGTTTGAGTAACGACATGGACATTTATAGTGACAATACATAGAGTGATTAAAATTGTGGCCGTGACATTTTTATCGCGATGGCAGCAACAACGTTGACAACATTTGTAGCGATGATATTTGTAGCAGCTATGTTGTAACGACAATATTTGCGTTGACAACTGCCGCAATGATATTTGTGGTTAGAATGTTTGTAGTGGCAATATTTCAGCGACAACATTTGTTGTAGTGGTAATTGCAGCACTTTTTTTGAGTAACGACTTGGAATTTATAGTGACAATACATAGAGTGATTAAAATTGTGGCCGTGACATTTTCATCGCGATGGCAGCAACAACGTTGACAACATTTGTAGCGAAGATATTTGTAGCAGCTATGTTTGTAACGACAATATTTGCGGTGACAACTGCCGCAATGATATTTGTGGTTAGAATGTTTGTAGTGGCAATATTTCGACGACAACATTTGTTGTAGTGGTAATTGCAGCACTTTTTGAGTAACGACATGGAATTTATAGTGACAATACATAGAGTGATTAAAATTGTGGCCGTGACATTTTATCGCGATGGCAGAACAACGTTGACAACATTTGTAGCGATGATATTTGTAGCAGCTATGTTTGTAACGACAATATTTGCGGTGACAACTGCCGCAATGATATTTGTGGTTAGAATGTTTGTAGTGGCAATATTTTCGACGACAACATTTGTTGTAGTGGTAATTGCAGCTACTTTGTTTGAGTAACGACATGGACATTTATAGTGACAATACATAGAGTGATTAAAATTGTGGCCGTGACATACTTTTTGTAGCGATGATATTTGTACAGTTGTTTGTAACGACATATTTGCGTGACAATGCCGCAATGATATTGTGGTAATGTTTGTATGGCAATATTTTCGACGACAAATTTGTTGTGTGGTAATTGCAGCAACTTTTTTGAGTAACGACTGGAATTTATAGTGACAATACATAGAGTGATTAAATTGTGCCGTGAATTTTATCGCGATGGCAGCAAACGTTGACACATTTGTAGCGAAGATATTTGTAGCAGCTTGTTTGTACGACATATTTGCGGTGACAACTGCCGCAATGATATTTGTGGTTAGAATGTTTGTAGTGCAATATTGCACGACAACATTTGTTGTGTGGTAATGCAGCTACTTTTTGAGTAACGACTGGAATTTATGTGACAATACATAGAGTGATTAAAATTGTGGCCGTGACATTTTATCGCGATGGCAGCAACAACGTTGACAACATTTGTGCGAGATATTTGTAGCAGCTATGTTTGTAACGACAATATTTGCGGTGACAACTGCCGCAATGATATTGTGGTTAGAATGTTTGTAGTGGCAATATTTGCGACAACATTTGTTGTAGTGGTAATTGCAGCAACTTTTTGAGTAACGACTTGGAATTTATAGTGACAATACTAGAGTGATTAAAATTGTGGCCGTGACATTTTATCGCGATGGCAGCAACACGTTGACACATTTGTGCGATGATATTTGTAGCAGCTTGTTGTAACGACAATATTTCGGTGACAACTGCCGCAATGATATTTGTGTTAGAATGTTTGTAGTGGAATATTTTCGACGACAAATTTGTTGTGTGGTAATTGCAGACTTTGTTTGAGTAACGACTGGACATTTTATGACAATACATAGAGTGATTAAAATTGTGGCCGTGACATTTATCGCGATGGCAGAAACAAGTTGACAAATTTGTAGCGAAGATATTTGTAGCAGCTATGTTTGTACGACAATATTTGCGGTGACAACTGCGCATGATATTGTGGTTAGAATGTTTGTAGTGCAATATTTCACGACAACATTGTTGTTGGTAATTGCAGCACTTTGTTTGAGTAACGACTGGACATTTATAGTGACAATACATAGAGTGATTAAATTGTGGCCGTGACATTTTATCGCGATGGCAGAACAACGTTGACAACATTTGTGCGAAGATATTTGTTGCAGCTATGTTGTAACGACAATATTTGCGGTGACAACTGCCGCAATGATATTTGTGGTTAGAATGTTTGTAGTGGCAATATTTCGACGACAACATTTGTTGTAGTGGTAATTGCAGCTACTTTGTTTGAGTAACGACATGGACATTTATAGTGACAATACTAGAGTGATTAAAATTGTGCCGTGACATTTTATCGCGATGGCAGCAACAACGTTGACAACATTTGTAGCGAAGATATTTGTAGCAGCTATGTTTGTAACGACAATATTTGCGGTGACAACTGCCGCAATGATATTTGTGGTTAGAATGTTTGTAGTGGCAATATTTTCGACGACAACATTTGTTGTGTGGTAATTGCACACTTTGTTTGAGTAACGACATGGACATTTATAGTGACAATACATAGAGTGATTAAAATTGTGGCCGTGACATTTTATCGCGATGGCAGCAACAAGTTGACACATTTGTAGCGAATGATATTTGTAGCAGCTATGTTTGTAACGACAATATTTGCGGTGACAATGCCGCAATGATATTTGTGGTTAGAATGTTTGTAGTGGCAATATTTTCGACGACAACATTTGTTGTAGTGGTAATTGCAGCTACTTTGTTTGAGTAACGACTGGAATTTATAGTGACAATACATAGAGTGATTAAAATTGTGGCCGTGACATTTTTATCGCGATGGCAGCAACAACGTTGACAACATTTGTAGCGAATGATATTTGTAGCAGCTATGTTTGTAACGACAATATTTGCGGTTGACAACTGCCGCAATGATATTTGTGGTTAGAATGTTTGTAGTGCAATATTTTCGACGACAACATTTGTTGTAGTGGTAATTGCAGCAACTTTTTTGAGTAACGACTTGGAATTTATAGTGACAATACATAGAGTGATTAAAATTGTGGCCGTGACATTTTATCGCGATGGCAGCAACAACGTTGACAACATTTGTAGCGAAGATATTTGTAGCAGCTATGTTTGTAACGACAATATTTGCGGTGACAACTGCCGCAATGATATTTGTGGTTAGAATGTTGTAGTGGCAATATTTTCGACGACAACATTTGTTGTGTGGTAATTGCAGCTACTTTTTTGAGTAACGACATGGAATTTATAGTGACAATACATAGAGTGATTAAAATTGTGGCCGTGACATTTTTATCGCGATGGGCAGCAACAACGTTGACAACATTTGTAGCGAAGATATTTGTAGCAGCTATGTTGTAACGACAATATTTGCGTTGACAACTGCCGCAATGATATTTGTGGTTAGAATGTTTGTTAGTGACAATATTTCACGCACAACATTTGTTGTGTGGTAATTGCAGCACTTTGTTTGAGTAACGACTTGGACATTTATAGTGACAATACATAGAGTGATTAAAATTGTGGCCGTGACATTTTATCGCGATGGCAGCAACAACGTTGACAACATTTGTTGCGATGATATTTGTAGCAGCTATGTTTGTAACGACAATATTTGCGGTGACAACTGCCGCAATGATATTTTGGTTAGAATGTTTGTAGTGGCAATATTTTCGACGACAACATTTGTTGTAGTGGTAATTGCAGCTACTTTTTTGAGTAACGACTGGAATTTATAGTGACAATACATAGAGTGATTAAAATTGTGGCCGTGACATTTTCATCGCGATGGCAGCAACAACGTTGACAACATTTGTAGCGAGATATTTGTAGCAGCTATGTTGTAACGACAATATTTGCGGTGACAACTGCCGCAATGATATTGTGGTTAGAATGTTTGTAGTGACAATATTTCACGACAACATTTGTTGTGTGGTAATTGAAACACTTTGTTTGAGTAACGACATGGACATTTATAGTGACAATACATAGAGTGATTAAATTGTGGCCGTGACATTTTTATCGCGATGGCAAACAAGTTGACACATTTGTAGCGAAAATATTTGTAGCAGCTATGTTTGTAACGACAATATTTGCGGTGACAACTGCCGCAATGATATTTGTGGTTAGAATGTTTGTAGTGGCAATATTTTCGACGACAACATTTGTTGTAGTGGTAATTGCAGCACTTTGTTTGAGTAACGACTTGGAAATTTATAGTGACAATACATAGAGTGATTAAAATTGTGGCCGTGACATTTTCATCGCGATGGCAGCAACAACGTTGACAACATTTGTAGCGAAGATATTTGTAGCAGCTATGTTTGTAACGACATATATTTGCGGTGACAACTGCCGCAATGATATTTGTGGTTAGAATGTTTGTAGTGGCAATATTTCGACGACAACATTTGTTGTAGTGGTAATTGCAGCTACTTTGTTTGAGTAACGACTTGGACATTTATAGTGAACAATTACTAGAGTGATTAAAATTGTGGCCGTGACATTTTTATCGCGATTGGCAGCACAACGTTGACAACATTTGTGCGAAGATATTTGTAGCAGCTATGTTTGTAACGACAATATTTGCGGTGACAACTGCCGCAATGATATTTGTGGTTAGAATGTTTGTAGTGGCAATATTTCGACGACAACATTTGTTGTGTGGTAATTGCAGCTACTTTGTTTGAGTAACGACTTGGAAATTTATAGTGACAATACATAGAGTGATTAAAATTGTGGCCGTGACATTTTCATCGCGATGGCAGCAACAACGTTGACAACATTTGTAGCGAAGATATTTGTAGCAGCTATGTTTGTACGACAATATTTGCGGTGACAACTGCCGCAATGATATTTGGTAAATGTTGTGTGAAATTGCGACAACATGTTTGTGGTAATTGCAGCACTTTTGAGTAAGACTGAATTTTGGCAATACTAGGATTAAATTGTGGCGTGACATTTTTCGCGATGCGCAACAACAGTTGACACATTTGTAGGAGATATTTGTAGCAGCTAGTTTGTAACGAAAATTTGCGTGACAACTGCCGCAATGATATTTGTGGTTGAATGTTTGTAGTGGCAATATTTCACGACAACATTGTTGTGTGGTAATTGCAGCACTTTTTTAGTAACGACTTGGAAATTTATAGTGACAATAATAGAGTGATTAAATTGTGGCGTGACATTTTCATCGCGATGGCAGCAACAACGTGACAACATTTGTAGCGAAGATATTTGTAGCAGCTATGTTGTAACGACATATTTGCGGTGACAACTGCCGCAATGATATTTGTGGTTAATGTTTGTAGTGCAATATTTCACGAAACATTTGTTGTGTGGTAATTGAGCACTTTTTGAGTAACGACTTGGAATTTATGTACAATATGAGTGATTAAAATTGTGGCGTGACATTTTATCGCGATGGCACAACAACGTTGACAACATTTGTGCAGATATTGTAGCAGCTATGTTGTAACGAATATTGCGTGACAACTGCCGCAATGTATTGGGTTGAATGTTTGTAGTGGCAATATTGACGACAACTTTGTTGTGTGGTATTGCAGCACTTTTTTGAGTAAGACTTGGAATTTATAGTACAATACATAGGTGATTAAATTGTGCCGTGACATTTTATCGCGATGGCAGCAACAACGTTGACAACATTTGTAGCGATGATATTTGTAGCAGCTATGTTTGTAACGACAATATTTGCGGTGACAACTGCCGCAATGATATTTGTGGTTAGAATGTTTGTAGTGGCAATATTTCGACGACAACAATTTGTTGTAGTGGTAATTGCAGCTACTTTGTTTTGAGTAACGACTTGGACATTTATAGTGACAATACATAGAGTGATTAAAATTGTGGCCGTGACATTTTCATCGCGATGGCAGCAACAACGTTGACAACATTTGTAGCGAAGATATTTGTAGCAGCTATGTTTGTAACGACAATATTTGCGGTGACAACTGCCGCAATGATATTTGTGGTTAGAATGTTTGTAGGGGCAATATTTTCGACGACAACATTTGTTGTCGTGGTAATTGCAGCTACTTTGTTTGAGTAACGACATGGACATTTATAGTGACAATACATAGAGTGATTAAAATTGTGGCCGTGACATTTTTATCGCGATGGCAGCAACAACGTTGACAACATTTGTAGCGAGATATTTGTAGCAGCTATGTTTGTACGATAATATTTGCGGTGACAACTGCCGCAATGATATTTTGGTTAGAATGTTTGTAGTGGCAATATTTTCGACGACAACATTTGTTGTAGTGGTAATTGCAGCTACTTTGTTTGAGTAACGACATGGACATTTATAGTGACAATACATAGAGTGATTAAAATTGTAGCCGTGACATTTTATCGCGATGGCAGCAACAACGTTGACAACATTTGTTGCGATGATATTTGTAGCAGCTATGTTTGTAACGACAATATTTGCGGTGACAACTGCCGCAATGATATTTGTGGTTAGAATGTTTGTAGTGACAATATTTCGCACGACAACATTTGTTGTAGTGGTAATTGCAGCAACTTTGTTTTGAGTAACGACATGGACATTTATAGTGACAATACATAGAGTGATTAAAATTGTGGCCGTGACATTTTTATCGCGATGGCAGCAACAACGTTGACAACATTTGTAGCGAAGTATTTTGTAGCAGCTATGTTTGTAACGACAATATTTGCGGTGACAACTGCCGCAATGATATTTGTGGTTAGAATGTTTGTAGTGACAATATTTTCGACGACAACATTTGTTGTAGTGGTAATTGCAGCACTTTGTTTGAGTAACGACATGGACATTTATAGTGACAATACATAGAGTGATTAAAATTGTGGCCGTGACATTTTATCGCGATGGCAGCAACAACGTTGACAACATTTGTATGCGAAGATATTTGTAGCAGCTATGTTTGTAACGACAATATTTGCGGTGACAACTGCCGCAATGATATTTGTGGTTAGAATGTTTGTAGTGGCAATATTTTCGACGACAACATTTGTTGTGTGGTAATTGCAGCTACTTTGTTTGAGTAACGACATGGACATTTATAGTGACAATACATAGAGTGATTAAAATTGTGGCCGTGACATTTTATCGCGATGGCAGCAACAACGTTGACAACATTTTGTGCGAGATATTGAGCAGCTTTGTTTGTAACGACAATATTTGGTGACAATCCGATGATTTGTGGTTAAATGTTTGTAGTGCAATATTGCACACAACATTTGTTGTAGTGGTAATTGCAGCTATTTTTTGATAACGACTTGGAAATTTATGTGACAATCATAAGTGATTAAAATTGTGGCCGTGACATTTTCATCGCGAGGCAAACAACGTTGACAACATTTGTACGAAGAATTTTAGCACTATAGTAACGAAAATTTGCGGTGACAACTGCCGCAATGATATTTTGGTTAGAAGTTTGTAGTGGACATTTTCGACGACACATTTGTTGGTTGAATGTGTAGTGAATTAGACATATGTTTAAATTGCGGACTTTATCATGCAAAATTGACACATTTGCGAGAATTTGTAGAGTGTTGAAGAATATTGCGTTGACAATGCCATGAATTGTGAATTTTGTAGTGCAATATTGCGAAACATTGTGTGTGGTAATTGAGACTTTTTGAGTAACACTGGAATTTATAGTGACAATCATAGGTGATAAATTGGCCGTGACATTTTATCGCGAGGCAAAGTTGACAACATTTGTGGAGTATTTGTAGCATAGTTGAGAATTTGCGGTGAACTGCCGAATGAATTGTTAGAATTTTGTAGCAAATTTTGAGACACTTTTTTGTAATGTACTTTGTTGAAGATTTGTATTAGAAAACAAGATATGTTTTAATCAATTATCACGTTTTGAGCATAGATAATCACTTGTTCTCAAGTAAAATGTTGTAGAATTTTGGTTTCATAGCCAAGCATTTTGGTGCTAATGCATTCAAATATAAGACAACATGGTGTTAATTGCAGCACTTTTTGAGAACGACTGAATTTTGTACACTAGATGTAAAATTGCGTGACATCGCGATGGAGCACATGAAACATTTGTGAATTTGTAGCTGTTTGACAAATTTTGGCAACATGATATTTTGTTGTGTTATGCATATTTGACAATTTTGTAGTGGTAATTGCGATTTTGTAACACTGAAATTATAGTACAATATAGGATAAAATTGTGCGTGACATTTTATCGCGATGCAGCCAATTGACAACATTTGGAGATATTTGTAGCACTATTTTGTACGAATTTTCGTGCAATGCGCAATGATATTTTGGTGAATTTGTAGTACAATATTTGCAAGACAAATTTTGTGGAATTGCAAACTTTGTTTGAATTAACGTATGCATTTTAGTGACAATATGAGTGATAAAATTGCGTGACTTTTATGAATGGATTAAAGTTGAACATTTGTGCAAAATATTTGAGCACTTTTTTAGACAATATTGTGAAATACCTATTGAATTTGGTAAATTTGATGCAATATTTTGGACAACATTGTTGATTTTCGCATTTGTTTGTAAGACATTTTAATGCAAACTATTTGTTAATTAGACGGAATTTTTGACATATGCAAAACTTGACAAATTGTAGTATTTTTAGCACTTGAAATTTTGACAAAATTGGTTAATTTGCTTTT
>JBBMOL010004360.1:0-10491 GCA_037954665.1 Laguncularia racemosa | reverse complement strand
GAGCTGAAATTAATAAACAAATGTTGTGTTGAAATAATGTCACTACAAATTTGTAACCACAAATATAAAGCGGCAGTTGTCATCGCAATTTGACGTTAGACATAGCTGCTAAAATTATCATCGTACTATGTTGTCAACGTTGTTGTCCCATCGGAGAAAATGTCAGGGCCACAATTTTAAAACACTTATGTATTGTAACTTAAGTGTCCTGTGTTATAACAATGTAGTGCAATTCCACTACACAAATGTTGTCGTTGCAAATAACGTCACTAAAAAACTTGTCCCCAAAAAATATCATTGCGGCGTTGTCACCGCAAATTTTGATGTTAGAAATTGCTCAACAAATTCACGCTAAAAATGTTGTAAACGTTTTTTGTCCATCGCGATGAAAATGCACGGTACAATTTTAAACACTCTTTGTATTTTTTCTAAAAATGCCCTTGTCGTAACTCAAAAAAAGTGGCAATTACCATACAAAAAAGTTGTCGTTGAAATATTTCCTACAGACTTGTAACCCCCAAATATCGTTGCGGCTTGTCACCGCAAATATTGCGTTCGCCTTGCTGTAAAAAAATTCTGCTACAAATGTTGTCAAGTTTGTTGTGTCATCGCGAAAAAATGTCACGGCCAAAATTTTAAAATCATCTAGTTTTTAACTAAAAATGTCCTTGTCGTTACTCAAAAAAAGTAGCTGAAAATTACAATAAAAAAAATGTTGTCGTTGCAATATTGTACTAAAAAATTTTAAACCCAAAAATTTTCATTGCGGCATTTGTCACCTAAATTGGTTTTTCGAAAAAAATGCAAAAAAATTTTATCATGTTACAAATGTTGTAAACGTTGTTGTGTCATCGCGTGAAAATGTCACGGCCACTTTTAATCACTCTATGTATTGAAAACTATAAATGTCCTTGTCGTTATCAAAAAATGTAGCTGAAATTCCCACTCAACAAAGTTGTCGTTGAAAATATTCCCACTAAAACATTGTTCCCAAAAATTAATTGCGGAGTTGTCCCCGCAAATATTGAAGTTACGAACTGCTGTAAAAATTACCAACGCAAAATGTGTCAACGTTGTTGTGCCATCGCGTGAAAATGCCCGGGCCAAAATTTTTTAATCACTCTATGTTTTGAAACTATAAATGTCTGTCTTTATCAAAAAAAGTAGCTGCAATTCCATACAAAAAATTTTGTCGTTCCAAATAATTTCAGTAAAAAACATTGTAACACAAATATCTTTGCTGCAATTGTCCCGCAAATATTGACTTTCGAACATAGCTGCTACAAATATTCGCAAAAATGTTTTCAAGTTGTTGTGCTTCGCGTAAAAAATGTCACGGCCAATTTTAATATGTATGTATTGAAACTATAAATGCCTTGTCTTCCCTCAAAAAAAGTAGTGAAATTAAAACTACAAAAATGTTGTCGTTGCAATATTGCAGTACAAACTTGTTACTAAAATATAATTGGGCGTTGTCCCGCAAAATTGACGTTGAACTAGCTGTACAAATATCATCGCAAATTTGTTGTAAACGTTTTTGGGCCCCCATCGCGATAAAAATGTCAGGGCCCCACAATTTTAACACGTATGTTTGTAAATTTAAAGTGCCCTTTGTCGTTACTCAACAATGTAGCTGCAATTACCACTACAACAAAGTTGTCGTTGCAAATAAGTCACTAAAAACATTGTCCCCCAAAATATCTTTGCGGCAGTTGTCACCGCAAAATTGGTTTTACGACATAGCTGAAAACAAATTTTCACGCTACAAATGTTGTCAACTTTGTTGCTACCATCGCGATGAAATGTTCGGCCCAAAATTTTTAATCACTCTATGTATTGTAATTTAAAAATGTCCTTGTCGAAAACAAAAAACAAAGTAGCTGCAATTACCCTAAAAAAATGTTGTCATTGCAAATAATGTCAATAAAACATTGTAACCAAAATTCATTGCGGCAGTTGCACCGCAAATTTGATTTTTCGAAAAAGCTGCTAAAAATATCACCCCCCCCCCCCCCCCACAAATGTTGTCAACGTTTTTTGTGTCTCGCGACAAAAAATGTCACAGCCCAATTTTTAATCACTTTTTTGTATTGAAACTAAAAATGTCCTTGTCGTTCTCAAAAAAAAGTCTGCATTGCTAAAACAAGTTGTCTTTGCAAATTTGTCACTAAAAATTGAAAACCAAAATATCATTGCGGAGTTGTCACCGCAAAATTGACGTTACGAAAATAGCTGTAAAATTCATCGCTACAAATGTTGTAAAAGTTTTTGCTGCCATGGGATGAAAATGTCACGGCACAATTTTAATCACTTTTTTTTTAATTTAAAAAATGTCCTTGCGTTACTCAAAAAAAGTGGCATTCCCACTACAACAAATGTTGTCGTTGCAAATAATTTCTACAACATTGTCCCCAAAAAATTAATTCGGCAATTGTCACCGCAAATTTTGACATTACGAAATGCGCTCAAATAATGCTAAAAAATTTTGTCAACGTTTTGCTGCCTGCGTGAAAATTCAGGGCCACAATTTTAATCACTCTATGTATTGAAATAAATGCCCTTGTGAAACTCAAACAAGTACTGAAATTTACCTACAACAAATGTTGTCGTTGCAAATAATGTCTTACAGACATTGAAACCCACAAATCATTGGGGCAGTTGTCCCGCAAATTTTGACGTTACGAACATGCGCAACAAATTTCATCGCTACAATTTTTGTAAAAGTTGTTGCTCCCATCGCGATAAAAATGTCAGGGCCCATTTTTAATCACTCTTGTATTGTAATTAAATTTTTTCCCTTTGTCGTTACTCAATAAAAGTAGCTGCAATTTTACACTCAAAAAATGTTGTCGTTGAAAAATATGTCCTACAACTGAACCACAAATATCAATCGGCAGTTGTTATCGCAAATTTGAGTTACGAACATAGCTGTCAATTTCTCGCAATTTGTTGTCAACGTTGTTGTTTCCCATCGCGATGAAAGCCCGGGCCCAATTTTAATCCTCTATGTATTGTAAAAAAAAGTGCCCTTGTCGTTACTCAAAAAGTAGCTGCAATTACCATCAAAAAATTTGTCTTTGCAAATAACGCACTACAAACATTGTCACCCAAATATCATTGCGGCAGTTGTCACCGCAAATTTTGATGTTAGAATACGCAACAAATTCATCGCTACAAATGTTGTCCGTTGTTGTACCTCGCGTGAAAATGTCACGGTCACAATTTTAATCACTCTATGTTTCAAAACTAAAAAATGTCCTTGTTAACCAAACAAAGTAGCTGCAATTACCCTAAAAACAAATGTTGTCGTTGCAAATAATGTCACTACAGACATTGAAACCCACAAATTTTGCGGCGTTGTCCCCGCAAAATATTGATTACGCCCCCATAGTGTACAAATACATGCTACAAATGTTGTCAATTGTTGCTGTCACGCGACGAAAATTCACCCCCAAATTTTTAATCATCTATGTATTGTAATTAAATGTCCTTGTCGTTACTCAACAAAGTAGTGCAATTCCAATACAACAATTTGTCGTTGCAAATATTGTCACTACAAACATTGTAACCACAAATATCATTGCGGCAGTTGTACCGTAAATATTGACGTTACGAACAAACTGCTAAAATATATTTACAAATTTTTGTCACGTTTTGTGTCATCGCGATGAAAATGTCACGGCCAAAATTTTAAATCACCCTATGATTGTAAAAAAAAAATGCCCTTGTCGTTTCTCAACAATGTAGCTAAAATTCCCATAAAACAAAAGTTGCTTTGAAAATATTGACTACAAACTTTGTTACCTAAATATAATTGCGGCGTTTCCCCCAAAATTTGACGTTACGAACATAGTGCTACAATTCCCAAAGCTAAAAATGTTGTCAACGTTTTTGTGATCGCGTGAAAATGTACGGCCACAATTTTAACACTTATGTATTGTAACTATAAATGTATTTGTCGTTATCAAAAAAAGTATGCAATTACCACTAAAACAATGTTGTCGTTGCCAATAATTTCAGTACAAACATTGTAAACAAATTCATTGCTGAAATTTGTCCCCGCAAATATTGCATTACGAAAAAGCTGTAAAAAATTCCCCGAAAAAATTTTTGTCAAGTTGTTGTGCTATCGCGATGAAAATGTCCGGCCACAATTTTAATCACTGTATGTATTGTAAATAATGTCCTTGTGTTACCAAAAAAGTAGCTGAATTAAAACTACAAAAATTTTGTCTTTGAAATTTTGTCAGTACAAACATTGTTATACAAATTAATTGGGAAGTTGTCCACCCGCAAATATTGACGTTACGAACATAGTGCTACAAATATCTCGCTAATATGTTGTCAAGTTGTTGCTCCCATCGTTGAAAATGTCACGGCCAAAATTTTTAATCATGTTTTTATTGTAATTAAGTGTCCTTGTCGTTACCAAACAATGTAGCTGAATTACCCTAAACAATGTTGTGTTGCAAAAAATGTCATAAAAACTTGTCACCCAAATTCTTTGCGGCTTTGTCACCGCAATTTGTTTAGAACATAGCTGAAAACAAATATCACCGCTAAAAAATTTTTGTAACGTTGTTGCTACCATGGATGAAAAGTCACGGTCAAAATTTTTTAATCACTTTGTATTGAAAACAAAAAATGTCCTTGTCGTAACTCAAACAAGTAGCTGCATTACCACTAAAACAAATTTGCATTGCAAATATGTCAATTAAACTTGAAACCACAAATTCATTCGGCAGTTGTCCCCGAAAATATTGACATTACGAACATAGCTGTTACAATATCATGCTACAAAGTTGTAACGTTTTTTGCTGTCATCGCGACGAAAATGTCACAGCCACAATTTTAAATCACTCTATGTTTGTAATATAAATGCCTTTGCTTTTACTCAAAAAAAGAGCTGCAATTAGATACAACAAATGTTGTCGTTGAAAAATATTGTCATACAAAAATTTAACCACAAATTTCATTGCGGATTGTCCCCGCAAATTTTGACGTTCGAACATGTGCTAAAATATCACGTAAAAATGTTGTAACGTTGTTGCTGTCATCGCGATGAAATGTCAGGGCCCAAAATTTTTAATCCTTATGTTTTTTCAAATAAATGCCCTTGTGTTACAAAAACAAAGTAGTGCATTTACCATAAAAAAAATTTTGTCGTTGCAATAATGCACACAAACTTGTTACCAAATTTTCACGCGGCATTTGCATCGAAAATATTCTTTCCGAAATGCTGTACAAATATCATCGCAAAATTTGTTGTAAACGTTGTTGTGCCTGCGATGAAAATGTCCGGGCCAAAAATTTTTATCACTTATGTTTGTAACTTAAATGCCCTTTCGTTACTAAAAAAAGTAGTGCAATTACAATACAAAAAATTTTGTCTTTGAAATTTGTCACTACAAATTTTGTTATACAAATATAATTGGGGAAAGTTGTCCGCAAATATTGCGTTACGTGATAGCTGTACAAATTCTCGCTATATGTTGTCAACGTTGTTGCTGCCATCGCGATGAAAATGTCAGGCCAAAATTTTAATCACTTTTATGTATTGAAAAACTTAGGTGTCCTTGTGTTTACTAAAAAAATTTTGCTGCAATTACCACTCAACAAATGTTGTCGTTGCAAAAAATGTACAAAACATTGTCCCAATTCATTGCGGCTTTGGCCAGAAATTTGAGTTAGAACTTGGGCAACAATATCATCGTACAAATGTTGTAAGTTGTTGTTTCCATCGCAAATGAAATGTCGCGGTCACTTTTTTAACCCCTTATGTTTTGAAACTTAAATGCCCTTGTGAAACTAAAAAAAAGTAGCTGAATTACCATTTCAAAAATTTTTGTCGTTGAAAATAGTCACTACAGACTTTGTAACCACAAATATCTTGGGGCAGTTGTCCCCGCAAATTTTGAGTTACGAAAATAGTGCTAAAATTTTCATCGTACAATTGTTGTCAACGTTGTTGCTGCATCCGACGAAAATGTCACGGAAAATTTTAATCACTTATGTATTGAATTAAATGTCCATGTTTTACTCAAAAAAAGTACTGAAATTCCCACTAAAAAAATGTTATCTTTTGCAATATTGTCATACAAACATTGTAACTACAAATTCATTGCGGCAGTTGTCCCCGCAATATTGCTTTCGAACATAGTGCTCAAATTTCATCGCTACAAATGTTGTCAACGTTGTTGCTGTATCGGTGAAAATTCACGGCAACAATTTTAATCCTTATGATTGTAACTATAAATGTCCTTTTTGTTACTCAAAATGTAGCGCTTTCCCACTACAAAAAATGTTGTGTTGCAAATATTCCCACTACAAACTTGTTCCCACAATAAAATTGCGGCATTTGTCCGAAAATATTGAGTTAGAACATAGCTACTCGTTAAATCTCTAAAAATGTTGTCACGTTTTTGCCCCATCGCGATGAAAATGTCCGGCCACAATTTTAATCACTCTTGATTGAAAACTATAAATGTCCTTGTCGTTACTCAAAAAAAGTAGCGCATTTCCCACTCAAAAATGTTGTTTTGCAAAAATGTCACTACAAACATTGTAACCAAAAATTCTTTGCGGCAGTTGCCCCGCAATATTGACTTTAGAACATAGTGCAAAAATATCACGCTAAAATGTTTAAACGTTTTGTGTATCGCGATGAAAATGTCACGGCCCATTTTTAATCATTTATGTTTGTAACTATAAATTCCTTGTCGTTACTAAAAACAAAGTAGCTAAAATTACCAACAAAAAATGTTGCGTTGAAAATAATGTACTACGAATTGAAACCACAAATATCATTGCGGCGTTGTCCCCGCAAATATTGACGTTACGAACATAGCTGCTAAAAATATACGCTACAATGTTGTCAACTTTGTGCTGTCATCGCGACGAAAATGTCACGGCCACAATTTTAAATCATTATGTATTGTAACTTAAATGTCCTTGTCGTTCTAAAAACAAAGTAGTGAAATTACCACTAAAAACAAATGTTGTCGTTAAAAATATTGTCATACAAACTTGAAACCCAAATATATTGCGGCATTTGTCACCGCAAATATTACGTTAAAACATAGCTGCAAAAATATCATCGCTACAAAGTTGTCAACGTTGTTGCTGTCATCTTACGAAAATGTCACGGCCACAATTTTAATCACTTATGTATTGTAACTATAAATGTCCTTGTCGTTACTCAAAAAAGTAGCTGCAATTACCAATAAAAACAAATGTTGTCGTTGCAAATATTGTCACTACAAACATTGAAACCCACAAATATCATTGCGGCAGTTGTCACCGTATTTATTGACGTTACGAAAAAAGTGTAAAAATATCATCGTTACAAATTTTGTCAAGTTTTTTGCTGTCATCGCGATGAAAATGTCACGGCCACAATTTTAATCACTCTATGTATTGTAACTATAAATGTCCTTGTCGTTACTCAAACAATGTAGCTGCAATTACCACTACAACAAATGTTGTCGTTGCAAATATTGCCACTACAAACATTGTTACCATAAATATAATTGCGGCAGTTGTCACCGCAAATATTGACGTTACGAACATAGCTGCTACAATTAAAACGCTAAAAAATGTTGAAAGTTGTTGTGCCATCGCGATGAAAATGTCAGGGCCCACAATTTTTTCACTCTATGTATTTAACAAAAAAATGTCTTGTCTTTACTCAAACAAAGTACTGCTTTCCACACAAAAATGTTGTCTTTCCCAAATTTTTCATAAAAACATTGTACCAAAAATTCTTTGCGGAAATTGTCACCGAAAATATTGACTTACGAACTTTGTGCTACAAATACATCGCACAAATTTTGTAAACTTGTTGTGTATCGCGATGAAAAGTCAGGGCCAAAATTTTTAATCCTTTGTATGTAAACTAAAATGTCCTTGCTTTACTCAAACAAAGTAGCTGCAATTAAAACACAACAAATTTTTGTCGTTGCAAAATTGTCATACAAACATTTTTACTAAAATATAATTGCGGATTTGTCCCCGCAAATATTGAAGTTCAAAATAGGTACAAATATCATCGCTACATATGTTGTCAACGTTTTTGCTGCCATCGCGTAAAAAATGACGGCCACAATTTTAATCACTTAGTATTTAATATAGTTCCTTGTCGTTACTCAAAAAATGTAGCTCAATTACCATAAACAAATGTTGCTTGAAAAAATGTCACAAAACATTGTCCCCAAAAACATTGCGGCAGTTGTCACCCCAAATATTGATGTACAAAACATAGCTGCAACAAATATCATCGTACAAATTTTCAACGTTGTTGTACCATGCGAAAAAATGTCCGGTCAAAAATTTTAACCTTATGAAATTGAAACTTAAATGTCCTTTGCGTAACTAAAAACAAAGTAGCTGCAATTCCCTAAAACAAATGTTGTCTTGCAAATAATGTAAAAATAAACTTTGTAACCAAATATCATTGCGGATTTGTCACCGCAAATTTGACTTAGAACATAGCGCTAAAAATATCTCGCTACAAATGTTGTCAACGTTTTTGGTCTCGCGACGAAAATGTCAGGGGCCAATTTTAATCATCTTGTTTTGTAACAAAAATGTCTTGTGTTACTCAAACAAAGTAGCTGCAATTACATACAAAAATGTTTCGTTGCAATTTTGTCCTCAAACATTGAACCCAAATATATTGCGGCAGTTGTCACCGCAAATATTACTTTTAGAACATACGCTAAAAATTATCGCTACAATTTTAAAACTTTGTTGTTCATCGCGAGAAAATGTCACGGCCCAAAAATTTTAATATCTATGTATTTAACTAAAAATGTTTGTGTTACTCAAAAAAAAGTAGCTGCATTCCCATACAACAAATGTTGTCGTTGAAATAATGTTTTTCACAAAAACTTGTTCCAAAAATATAATTGCGGCAGTTGTCACGCAAATTTTGACGTTACGAACATGCTTACATTAAACCACAAATGTTGTCAACGTTGTTGCTCCCCGCGATGAAAATGTCACGGCCAAATTTTAATCATCTATGTTTGAAAACTATAATCCCCTTGTCGTTCCCAAACAAGTAGCTGAAATTCCCAATAAACAAATGTTGCCCTTGAAAAAGTCACTACAAACATTGTCCCCCAAAAATTCATTGGGGCGTTGTCACGCAAATATTGGTTACGAAATAGCTGCAAACAATTATCATCTACAAAGTTGTCAACTTTGTTGTTCCATCGCGATGAAATGTCCGGCACAATTTTTTAATCACTCTATGATTGAAACTTAAATGCCCTTGTCGAAAATCAAACAAGTAGCTGAAAATTCCATACAACAAAGTTGTCGTTGCAAAAAATGTCCTACGACATTGAAACCCCAAAAATATCGTTGCGGCAGTTGTCACCGCAATTTGACGTTACGAACATAGGCTAAAAAATTCATGCTACAATGTTGTAAACTTTGTTGCTGTATCGCACGAAAATGTCAGGGCCACATTTTAATCATCTTTGTTTTTAATTTAAAAATGTCCTTGTCGTTATCAAACAAAGTAGCTGCAATTCCCACTACAACAAATGTGTCGTTGAAAATTTTGACTAAAAAACATTGTAACCACAAATTCAGCGGCGTTGTACCGCAAATATTGACGTTACGAACATAGCGTCAAATATCACGCTACAAATGTTGTAAAGTTTTTGCTGTCATCGCACGAAAATGTCACGGCCACAATTTTAATCACTTATGTATTAAAATATAAATGTCCTTGTCTTTACCCCCAAAACGTAGCTGCAATTCCCAATCAACAAATTTTGTCGTTGCAAATATTGTCATACAAACATTTAAACCCAAAAAAATATCATTGGGAGTTGTCACCGAAAAATTTTGGGTTTAAGAACAAAGCTTTACAAATATCATCGTTACAAATGTTTAAAGTTGTTGCTTCTCGCGATGAAAATGTCACGGCCACAATTTTAATCACTCTATGTATTGAAAACTATAATGTATTGTCTTTCTAAAACAAGGCTGCAATTACCATACAACAAATGTTGTCGTTGCAATAATTTTCAGTACAAACTTGTAACCAAAAATATCATTGCTGCAATTGTCAAAAAATATTACTTACGAAATAGTGCTACAAAATTCACGTACAAATGTTGTCAACGTTGTTGCTGCATCGCGATGAAAATGTCACGGCCACAATTTTAATCACTCTATGTATTGTAACTATAAATGTCCTTGTCGTTACTCAAACAAAGTAGCTGCAATTACAACTACAACAAATGTTGTCGTTGCAAATATTGTCACTACAAACATTGTTACTACAAATATAATTGCGGCAGTTGTCACCGCAAATATTGACGTTACGAACATAGCTGCTACAAATATCATCGCTACATATGTTGTCAACGTTGTTGCTGCCATCGCGATGAAAATGTCACGGCCACAATTTTAATCACTCTATGTATTGTAACTATAAATGTCCTTGTCGTTAACTCAAACAAAGTAGCTAAAATT
>JBBMOL010004359.1:0-10517 GCA_037954665.1 Laguncularia racemosa | reverse complement strand
TTTTTTACATTGCATGGTACAAACAATGTTGTAGCGATGAATTTGTGCAGCTGTGTTTGCAATGACAATATTTGCGGTGACAATTGACGCAATGATATTTGTGGTTATAATGTTTATAGTGACAATATTTGCAATGCAACATTTTTGTAGTGCTAACTGCAACTTCTTTCTTTGTGTAAGACATGGACATTCTCAGTGACAACACTTAGAGTGGTTACAATTGTGGCCATGATATTGACAATGCGATGGTAGCGACAATGTTGAGAAGATTTGTAGCCATGATATTTGTAGTAGCTGTGTTTGCAATGACAATATTTGTGGTTACAATGTTTGTAGTGACAATACATGCAACAACAACATTTGTTGTAGTGCTAACGGCAACTACTTTCTTTGAGTAAGGACAAGGACATTTTTAGTGACAACACTTACAGTGATTACAATTGTGGCCATGATATTTACATTGCGATGGTAGCGACAATGTTGAGAAGATTTGTAGCGATGATATTTGTAGCAGCTGTGTTTGCAATGACAATATTTGCGGTGACAATTGCCGTAATGATATTTGTGGTTACAATGATTGTAGTGACAATAGTTGCAACGACAACATTTGTTGTAGTGGTAACTGTAGCTACTTTCTTTGAGTAACGACATGGACATTTTTAGTGACAACACTTACAGTGATTACAATTGTGGCCATGATATTTACATTGCGATGGTAGCGACAGTGTTGAGAAGATTCGTAGCGGTGATATTTGTAGCAGCTGTGTTTGCAATGACAATATTTGCGGTGACAATTGCCGCAATGATATTTGTGGTTACAATGTTTGTAGTGACAACACATGCAACGACAACATTTGTTGTAGTGCTCACTGGAACTACTTTCATTGAGTAAGGACGAGGACATTTTAAGTGACAACACTTACAGTGATTACAATTGTGGCCATGATATTTACATTGCGATGGTAGCGACAATGTTCAGAAGATTTGTAGCGATGATATTTCTTACAACTGTGTTTGCAATGACAATATTTGTGGTGACAATTGCCGCAATGATATTTGTGGTTATAATGTTTTGTAGTGACAATATATGTAACGACAACATTTGTTGTAGTGCTAACTGCAACTACTTTCTTTTTGTGTAACGACATGGATATTTTTAGTGACAACACTTACAGTGATTATAATTGTGGCCATGATATTTACATTGCGACGGTAGCGACAATGTTGAGAAGATTTGTCTCCATGATATTTGTAGTAGCTGTGTTTGCAATGACAATATTTGTGGTTACAATGTTTGTAGTGACAATACATGCAACGACAACATTTTTTGTAGTGCTAACAGCAACTACTTTCTTTGAGTAACGACATGGACATTTTTAGTGACAACACTTACAGTGATTACAATTGTGGCCATGATATTTACGTTGCGATGGTAGCGACAATGTTAAGAAGATTTGTAGCGATGATATTTGTAGCAGCTGTGTTTGCAATGACAATATTTGCGGTGACAAATGCCGTAATGATATTTGTGTTTATAATGTTTGTAGTGACAATATTTGCAACTACAACAATTGTTGTAGTGGTAACTGCAGCTACTTTATTCGAGTAACGACATTGACATTTCTAGAGACAACACCTAGATTGAGTACATTTGCAGCCATGATATTTACAATGCGACGGTAGCGACAATGTTGAGAAGATTTGTAGCGATGATATTTGTTGCAGCTGTGTTTGCAATGACAATATTTGCGGTGACAATTGCCGCAATGATATTTGTGGTTATAATGTTTATAGTGACAATATTTGCAATGCCAACATTTCTTGTAGTGCTAACTGCAACTTCTTTCTTTGTGTAAGGACATGGACATTTTCAGTGACAACACTTACAGTGATTACAATTGTGGCCATGATATTTACATTGCGATAGTAGCGACAATGTTGAGAAGATTTGTAGCGATGATATTTGTTGTAGCTGTGTTTGCAATGACAATATTTGCGGTGACAATTGCCGCAATGATATTTGTGGTTACAATGTTTGTAGTGACAATATTTGCAACGACAACATTTGTTGTAGTGCTAACTGCAACTACTTTCTTTGAGTAACGACATGGACATTTTTAGTGACAACACTTGTAGTGATTACAATTGTGGCCATGATATTTACATTGCGATGGTAGCGACAATGTTGAGAAGATTTGTATTGATGATATTTGTAGTAGCTGTGTTTGCAATGACAATATTTGTGGTTACAATGTTTGCACTGACAATACATGCAACGACAACATTTGTTGTAGTGCTAACAGCAACTACTTTCTTTGAGTAACGACAAGGACATTTTTAGTGGCAACACTTACAGTGATTACGATTGTGGCCATGATATTTACATTGCGATGGTAGCGACAATGTTGAGAAGATTCGTAGCGATGATATTTGTAGCAGCTGTGTTTGCAATGACAATATTTGCGGAGACAATTGCCGCAATGATATTTGTGGTTACAATGTTTGTAGTGACAATATATGCAACGACAACATTTGTTGTAGTGCTAACTGCAACTACTTTCTTTGAGTAACGTCATGGACATTTTTAGTGACAACACTTAGAGTGATTATAATTGTGGCCATGATATTTACAATGCGATGGTAGCGACAATGTTGAAAAGATTTGTAGCGATGATATTTGTTGCAGCTGTGTTTGCAATGACAATATTTGCGGTGGCAATTGCCGCAATGATATTTGTGGTTACAATGTTTGTAGTGACAATATTTGCAACGACAACATTTGTTGTAGTGTTAACTGCAACTACTTTCTTTGAGTAACGACATGGACATTTTTAGTGACAACACTTACTGTGATTACAATTGTGGCCATGATATTGACAATGCGATGGTAGCGACAATGTTGAGAAGATTTGTAGCGATGATATTTGTAGTAGCTGTGTTTGCAATGACAATATTTGTGGTTAAAATGTTGGTAGTGACAATATATGCAACGACAACATTTGTTGTAGTGCTAGCAGCAACTACTTTCTTTGAGTAACGACAAGGACATTTTTAGTGACAACACTTACAGTGATTACGATTGTGGCCATGATATTTACATTGCGATGGTAGCGACAATGTTGAGAAGATTCGTAGCGATGATATTTGTAGCAGCTGTGTTTGCAATGACAATATTTGCGGTGACAATTGCCGCAATGATATTTGTGGTTACAATGTTTGTAGTGACAATATATGCAACGACAACATTTGTTGTAGTGCTAACTGCAACTACTTTCTTTGAGTAACGACATGGACATTTTTAGTGACAACACTTAGAGTGATTACAATTGTGGCCATGATATTTACAATGCGATGGTAGCGACAATGTTGAGAAGATTTGTAGCGATGATATTTGTTGCAGCTGTGTTTGCAATGACAATATTTGCGGTGGCAATTGCCGCAATGATATTTGTGGTTACAATGTTTGTAGTGACAATATTTGCAACGACAACATTTGTTGTAGTGTTAACTGCAACTACTTTCTTTGAGTAACGACATGGACATTTTTAGTGACAACACTTACTGTGATTACAATTGTGGCCATGATATTGACAATGCGATGGTAGCGACAATGTTGAGAAGATTTGTAGCCATGATATTTGTAGTAGCTGTGTTTGCAATGACAATATTTGTCGTTACAATGTTTGTAGTGACAATACATGCAACGACAACATTTGTTGTAGTGCTAACGGCAACTACATTCTTTGAGTAACGACAAGGACATTTTTAGTGACAACACTTACAGTGATTACAATTGTGGCCATGATATTTACATTGCGATGGTAGCGACAATGTTAAGAAGATTTGTAGCGATGATATTTGTAGCAGCTGTGTTTGCAATGACAATAATTGCGGTGACAATTGCCGTAATGATATTTGTGGTTATAATGTTTATAGTGACAATATTTGCAACTACAACATTTGTTGTAGTGGTAACTGCAGCTACTTTATTCGAGTAACGACATTGACATTTCTAGAGACAACACCTAGAGTGAGTACATTTGTAGCGATGATATTCACAATGCGATGGTAGCGACAATGTTGAGAAGATTTGTAGCGATGATATTTGTTGCAGCTGTGTTTTCAATGACAATATTTGCGGTGACAATTACCGCAATGATATTTGTGGTTATAATGTTTATAGTGACAATATTTGCAATGCCAACATTTCTTGTAGTGCTAACTGCAACTTCTTTCTTTGTGTTAGGACATGGACATTTTCAGTGACAACACTTACAGTGATTGCAATTGTGGCCATGATATTTACATTGCGATGGTAGCGACAGTGTTGGGAAGATTTGTAGCGATAATATTTGTTGCAGCTGTGTTTGCAATGACAATATTTGCGGTGACAATTGCCGCAATGATATTTGTGGTTATAATGTTTATAGTGACAATATTTGCAACGACAACATTTGTTGTAGTGCTAACTGCAACTACTTTCTTTGAGTAACGACATGGACATTTTTAGTGACAACACTTATAGTGATTACAATTGTGGCCATGATATTTACATTGCGATGGTAGCGACAGTGTTGGGAAGATTTGTAGCGATGATATTGGTTGCAGCTGTGTTTGCAATGACAATATTAGCGATGACAATTGTCGCAATGATATTTGTGGTTACAATGTTTGTAGTGACAATATTTACGACGACAACATTTGTTGTAGTGCTAATTGCAACTACTTTCTTTGAGTAACGACATGGACATTTTTAGTGACAACACTTACTGTGATTACAATTGTGGCCATGATATTTACAATGCGATGGTAGCGACAATGTTGAGAAGATTTGTAGCGATGATATTTGTAGTAGCTGTGTTTGCAATCACAATATTTGTGGTTACAATGTTTATAGTGACAATACATGCAACGACAACATTTGTTGTAGTGCTAACAGCAACTACTTTCTTTGATTAACGACATGGACATTTTTAGTGACAACACTTACACTGATTACAATTGCGGCCATGTTATTTACATTGCGATGGTAGCGACAATGTTGAGAAGATTCGTACCGATTCCAATGACAATATTTGCGGTGACAATTGCCGCAATGATATTTGTGGTTACAATGTTTGTAGTGACAATACATGCAACGACAACATTTGTTGTAGTGCTAACTGCAACTACTTTCTTTGAGTAACGACATGGACATTTTTAGTGACAACACTTAGAGTGGTTACAATTGTGGCCATGATATTGACAACGCGATGGTAGCGACAATGCTGAGAAGATTTGTAGCCATGATATTTGTAGTAGCTGTGTTTGCAATGACAAAATTTGTGGTTAAAATGTTTGTAGTGACAATACATGCAACAACAACATTTGTTGTTGTGCTAACGGCAACTACTTTCTTCGAGTAAGGACAAGGACATTTTTAGTGAGAACACTTACAGTGATTACAATTGTGGCCATGATATTTACATTGCGATGGTAGCGACAATGTTGAGAAGATTTGTAGCGATGATATTTCTTACAACTGTGTTTGCAATGACAATATTTCCGGTGACTATTGCCGCAATGATATTTGTGGTTATAATGTTTGTAGGGACAATATATGCAACGAGAACATTTGTTGTAGTGGTAACTGTAGCTACTTTCTTTGAGTAACCACATGGACATTTTTAGTGACTACACTTACAGTGATTACAATTGCGGCCATATTATTTACATTGCGATGGTAGCGACAATGTTGAGAAGATTCATATCGATTCCAATGACAATATTTGTGGTGACAATTGCCGCAATGATATTTGTGGTTACAATGTTTATAGTGACAATACATGCAACGACAACATTTGTTGTAGTGCTAACTGCAACTACTTTCTTTGAGTAACGACATGGACATTTTTAGTGACAAAACTTAGAGTGGTTACAATTGTGGCCATGATATTGACAATGCGATGGTAGCGACAATGTTGAGAAGATTTGTAGCGATGATATTTGTAGTAGCTGTGTTTGCAATGACAATATTTGTGGTTACAATGTTTGTAGTGACAATACATGCAACGACAACATTTGTTGTAGTGCTAACGGCAACTACTTTCTTTGAGTAAGGACAAGGACATTTTTAGTGACAACACTTACAGTGATTACAATTGTGGCCATGATATTTACATTGCGATGGTAGCGACAATGTTAAGAAGATTTGTAGCGATGATATTTGTAGCAGCTGTGTTTGCAATGACAATATTTGCGGTGACAATTGCCGCAATGATATTTGTGGTTATAATGTTTGTAGTGACAATATTTGCAACTACAACATTTGTTGTAGTGGTAACTGCAGCTACTTTATTCGAGTAACGACATTGACATTTCTAGAGACAACACCTAGAGTGAGTACATTTGTAGCCATGATATTTACAATGCGATGGTAGCGACAATGTTGAGAAGATTTGTAGCGATGATATTTGTTGCAGCTGTGTTTGCAATGACAATATTTGCGGTGACAATTGCCGCAATGATATTTGTGGTTATAATGTTTATAGTGACAATATTTGCAATGCCAACATTTCTTGTAGTGCTAACTGCAACTTCTTTCTTTGTGTAAGGACATGGACATTTTCAGTGACAACACTTACAGTGATTACAATTGTGGCCATGATATTTACATTGCGATGGTAGCGACAGTGTTGGGAAGATTTGTAGCGATGATATTTTTTGCAGCTGTGTTTGCAATGACAATATTTGCGGTGACAATTGCCGCAATGATATTTGTGGTTATAATGTTTATAGTGACAATATTTGCAATGACAACATTTGTTGTAGTGCTAACTGCAACTACTTTCTTTGAGTAACGACATGGACATTTTTAGTGACAACACTTATAGTGATTACAATTGTGGCCATGATATTTACATTGCGATGGTAGCGACAGTGTTGGGAAGATTTGTAGCGATGATATTTGTTGCAGCTGTGTTTGCAATGACAATATTAGCGATGACAATTGTCGCAATGATATTTGTGGTTACAATGTTTGTAGTGACAATATTTACGACGACAACATTTGTTGTGGTGCTAATTGCAACTACTTTCTTTGAGTAACGACATGGACATTTTTAGTGACAACACTTACAGTGATTACAATTGTGGCCATGATATTTACAATGCGATGGTAGCGACAATGTTGAGAAGATTTGTAGCGATGATATTTGTAGTAGCTGTGTTTGCAATCACAATATTTGTGGTTACAATGTTTATAGTGACAATACATGCAACGACAACATTTGTTGTAGTGCTAACAGCAACTACTTTCTTTGATTAACGACATGGACATTTTTAGTGACAACACTTACACTGATTACAATTGCGGCCATGTTATTTACATTGCGATGGTAGCGACAATGTTGGGAAGATTCGTACCGATTCCAACCAGAATATTTGCGGTGACAATTGCCGCAATGATATTTGTGGATACAATGTTTGTAGTGACAATACATGCAACGACAACATTTGTTGTAGTGCTAACTGCAACTACTTTCTTTGAGTAACGACATGGACATTTTTAGTGACAACACTTAGAGTGGTTACAATTGTGGCCATGATATTGACAATGCGATGGTAGCGACAATGTTGAGAAGATTTGTAGCCATGATATTTGTAGTAGCTGTGTTTGCAATGACAAAATTTGTGGTTACAATGTTTGTAGTGACAATACATGCAACAACAACATTTGTTGTAGTGCTAACGGCAACTACTTTCTTCGAGTAAGGACAAGGACATTTTTAGTGACAACACTTACAGTGATTACAATTGTGGCCATGATATTTACATTGAGATGGTAGCGACAATGTTGAGAAGATTTGTAGCGATGATATTTCTTACAACTGTGTTTGCAATGACAATATTTGCGGTGACTATTGCCGCAATGATATTTGTGGTTATAATGTTTGTAGGGACAATATATGCAACGACAACATTTGTTGTAGTGGTAACTGTAGCTACTTTCTTTGAGTAACCACATGGACATTTTTAGTGACTACACTTACAGTGATTACAATTGCGGCCATGTTATTTACATTGCGATGGTAGCGACAATGTTGAGAAGATTCATATCGATGCCAATGACAATATTTGCGGTGACAATTGCCGCAATGATATTTGTGGTTACAATGTTTATAGTGACAATACATGCAACGACAACATTTGTTTTAGTGCTAACTGCAACTACTTTCTTTGAGTAACGACATGGACATTTTTAGTGACAAAATTTAGAGTGGTTACAATTGTGGCCATGATATTGACAATGCGATGGTAGCGACAATGTTGAGAAGATTTGTAGCGATGATATTTGTAGTAGCTGTGTTTGCAATGACAATATTTGTGGTTACAATGTTTGTAGTGACAATACATGCAACAACAACATTTGTTGTAGTGCTAACGGCAACTACTTTCTTTGAGTAAGGACAAGGACATTTTTAGTGACAACACTTACACTGATTACAATTGTGGCCATGATATTTACATTGCGATGGTAGCGACAATGTTAAGAAGATTTGTAGCAATGATATTTGTAGCAGCTGTGTTTGCAATGACAATAATTGCGGTGACAATTGCCGCAATGATATTTGTGGTTATAATGTTTATAGTGACAATATTTGCAACTACAACATTTGTTGTAGTGGTAACTGCAGCTACTTTATTCGAGTAACGACATTGACATTTCTAGAGACAACACCTAGAGTGAGTACATTTGTAGCAATGATATTCACAATGCGATGGTAGCGACAATGTTGAGAAGATTTGTAGCGATGATATTTGTTGCAGCTGTGTTTGCAATGACAATATTTGCGGTGACAATTGCCGCAATGATATTTGTGGTTATAATGTTTATAGTGACAATATTTGCAACGACAACATTTGTTGTAGTGCTAACTGCAACTACTTTCTTTGAGTAACGACATGGACATTTTTAGTGACAACACTTACAGTGATTACAATTGTGGCCATGATATTTACATTGCGATGGTAGCGACAGTGTTGGGAAGATTTGTAGCGATGATATTTGTTGCAGCTGTGCTTGCAATGACAATATTAGCGATGACAATTGTCGCAATGATATTTGTGGTTACAATGTTTGTAGTGACAATATTTACGACGACAACATTTGTTGTAGTGCTAACTGCAACTACTTTCTTTGAGTAACGACATGGACATTTTTAGTGACAACACTTACAGTGATTACAATTGTGGCCATGATATTTACAATGCGATGGTAGCGACAATGTTGAGAAGATTTGTAGCGATGATATTTGTAGTAGCTGTGTTTGCAATGACAATATTTGTGGTTACAATGTTTGTAGTGACAATACATGCAACGACAACATTTGTTGTAGTGCTAACAGCAACTACTTTCTTTGAGTAACGACATGGACATTTTTAGTGACAACACTTACAGTGATTACAATTGCGGCCATGTTATTTACATTGCGATGGTAGCGACAATGTTGAGAAGATTCGTACCGATTCCAATGACAATATTTGCGGTGACAATTGCCGCAATGATATTTGTGGTTACAATGTTTGTAGTGACAATACATGCAACGACAACATTTGTTGTAGTGCTAACTGCAACTACTTTCTTTGAGTAACGACATGGACATTTTTAATGACAACACTTACAGTGATTACAATTGTGGCCATGATATTTACATTGCGATGGTAGCGACATTGTTGAGAAGATTTGTAGCGATGATATTTGTAGCAGCTGTGTTTGCAATGACAATATTTGCGGTGACAATTGCCGTAATGATATTTGTGGTTACATTGATTGTAGTGACAATAGTTGCAACGACAACATTTGTTGTAGTGGTAACTGTAGCTACTTTCTTTGAGTAACCACATGGACATTTTTACTGACAACACTTACAGTAATTACAATTGTGGCCATGATATTTACATTGCGATGGTAGCGACAGTGTTGAGAAGATTTGTAGCGGTGATATTTGTAGCAGCTGTGTTTGCAATGACAATATTTGCGGTGACAATTGCCGCAATGATATTTGTGGTTACAATGTTTGTAGTGACAACACATGCAACGACAACATTTGTTGTAGTGCTCACTGCAACTACTTTCTTTGAGTAAGGACAAGGACATTTTTAGTGACAACACTTACAGTGATTACAATTGTGGCCATGATATTTACATTGCGATGGTAGCGACAATGTTGAGAAGATTTGTAGCGATGATATTTCTTACAACTGTGTTTGCAATGACAATATTTGCGGTGACAATTGCCGCAATGATATTTGTGGTTACAATGTTTGTAGTGACAACACATGCAACGACAACATTTGTTGTAGTGCTCACTGCAACTACTTTCTTTGAGTAACGACATGGACATTTTTAGTGACAACACTTACAGTGATTACAGTTGTGGCCATGATATTTACAATGCGATGGTAGCGACAATGTTGAGAAGATTTGTAGCGATGATATTTGTAGTAGCTGTGTTTGCAATGACAATATTTGTGGT
>JBBMOL010004358.1:0-10538 GCA_037954665.1 Laguncularia racemosa | reverse complement strand
ACGGTTACTATATCAAGGACAAGTTTTTGACAAAGAGCTAGTTTTAACAATATTAAATCCCAGAGAATGAGAATATCAATAGTTTAATGTAATCATGTAATTACTATGATCTTCAAGCGATAACACTTTGCCATTACTTTAATAAGAGTTGAGAGTCGGACTTTTTGTTACTAGATTAACTAGTACTCGAGATAGACTACTAGTTGATTGATTTGAGGATGATTGAATCGCATAAAGCTCCATTTTGGAAATCGTTTTCCAAAGTATGATTCAATACAAATTTAGCGCTATACAAAGTTATGAAATCTTGTTCAGTTCTCTAGTGTAGTTGTAGTTTAGAATTTTTTAAATTTTGAATTCTCTATTTGTTTGGTCAAATGAATGCAAAAATAGAAATGGCTTGGTATTTAGTAACCTTTCCCTATGGGATAGATAATTTTGGGTTAGAAAGCGTTACTTTTAGAACTAAGTGAAATGACCGTGTGTGCTCGTATGATTTAAATGCATCATCCTATCCTACAGATACAGTTTTTCCAAGTTTAGAATCGAAATTTATCAATAATATTTTGAAACTACTTTTGATATCTATCATGAACTTGCACCTTTAAAACTACCATGGATTTGTTTCCAATAATTTTCATAGGATAATTCAACGTTTAACAAATTTAACTAAAATCCTCATTAGCCATGTGTTATCCTTGTGAAATTTTATTACTTGACAATTTGAATAAGGAGGCTCCAGTGCTTATCCATGCGGTGCAATGTATATTTGGTTATTTAAGTTTATAATGGATATTCAATAGAGTAACCTAGATATTGTAATAATATAAGGAATCTGAAACCTGAAATCTCTAGTATAGGATTATAGTAGGTGAAGGTTTTGAGATTAGTTAGAAATTATATCCTAAACCCTAATTTATGGAAAATAGACTTTAAGAATTTAGAAATAGAGTCTACGTCATTTGAACATGTTCCTATCGAAAATCAAGGTGCAAAGAGACTAGATGAAACCCCAACTACATCTATTTCATGACTTTGATCTCCAATAGACTGTATATACTGTGTAAATTATTGGCTATGGCGTTTTTATTTTTATTTATTTATTTTTGTGAAATAACATCCTTCACATGCATAATTGGTTTCATAATCTGTGTACCCCAAAAGTTGCAATGAATTCTAGCCAAGTCCTAGGCTTATCTTAATATACGGAAAACCGTACGATTATTGCCCTTCTCCTCTGTCATCTTGCTCCCAACTGTCCACGTAATTATAGCATCCAGGCCTCCTAAATATTTATCGAATGCTTAACATGTAGGGGCAGGAATTCAGGACAACGATAACAAGCACTTCTATTGGAAGACCCTAAATGATGGGAAAATATACACTAGTATAGTATTGATGTTTCTAGGATTGGAATTTCTGTGTATATATATATTATATATTATTTGATTGAACCAAATATAAGATTTCTTAGTCTTTGATCAATAGGTCATACTAATGAAATTCGTGAATATAATTTTATGTATATCGATAGTATATATTGATAAAATTTTTATTTTCAGGTATATACACAAATAAGTATCGTTAATTTTGCTTAAACTTAACCCCAAAAAAACAAAAAAGAATTCCTACTGCAAAAGTAGGGCAAAATCTCGCAGAAAATAGTGAAGGATAAGACAACTAGTGGTGGAACATATGTGAAGGATAATTGTTACCTGGAAAAGATAGTAAACTGAGCCTGAGGTAGAGTCGTCGTACTTCCTTTATCTCCGGCTTTTTGCAAGACCTGTTGGTGCTTCTTTAGGAAACTGTTCATTAGTTGACGAGTCCTTGGAAAAGCCAACAGGGTCTCCCGCTGCTGCTACTGTTGATCCAAAATTTATGGTGGTCCACCAATTAGGTTGTGCTGACTGAAGAGATGACGAACAGGAGCTTTGCATCGCCATCAAGCTAGCCCAAACCCCTACCAGCTTGCTATCTAAAATCAATTATTGATGACCAGATCACACACTTTTCAATTCGTATTTCATCTATCTAGGTTTTCCTGTTCCTGCAAAAATTAAAAGAAACCAAGAGAGTATTTGCTTTAGTTAGTGACAAGAAATCAAGAAGCTACTTCTCACTTAATCATACCGTAAGGTTTCTTTTTGTTATATATATACAGAAAGAAAAAGATGCCCAAAGTTAATAAAATAAAATATTCTTCTGGGGCTATACTATGTTACGTTTTTTTGTATATCTATCTTTTATTCAAACATGGTTCTTTATTTTGATTAATTGGAAGAAATTATTACTACAGTATTATTACAATTCCCTCTGTTTTTTTTTTTTTTGGTAGGTGGTTGGTTCAAGTTTGAGGATGTAAATTTTGCAGATGGAGGGGATTAATCCCAATTTATCCAGCAGAGAGGAAAAAAAAATAAATGAAATAACATCCGAGCAAAAGCTGGATAGTTTCCTAACCATTTAACTTTATTCGAGATAAAAAGATAACAAAGATACCTATATTTCTTAGGTACAAATTAACAAGGTTAAATCAATTAGTGATTGAAAAGGGAAAAAACCAAAAAAAGAAAGAAATTAGTAGGAGAGAAGATCACGAAGAGCAAATGGAAACAGCAAAAGACTCAGAAAAATCATGGCCAAAACAAAAAATGATGGAAAAAAACACTAACAAAAAACTAAGTACAAGGAAATAAAAGGAAGATGAAATATGTAAAAATCAAATGACCTGAGAGCACAATTATTCGGGAAGAGAGAGAGTAGTAGTACGAGATATTTAGCTAATGATTCTGACAAGACCAATTTAACCGAGGACCGTGAGATGTGTCTGAAGGAGAAGGGAATCAGAAAAAGGGTTGAACTGAGTGAGAGAGAGAGGTATATACAGTGTATGAGTACACACAACACAAGTCATAACTAACAGTGTATATAAACAGAAACCCCTCAGCCAATACTAGAAAGCAACGGCTTCTTCAAGTATTGAAACCCCATCTACCAGGAGATGCGTGTCGGCACAATATGAAACACAGAAAGAGAGAGAGAGAGAGAGCATGTGTGTGTGTGTGTGTGTGTGACAGTGAGAGAGAGAGAGAGAGGGGAAGAGAGAGAGAATGAGCAAGAGGGAGAAAGGGTGGATTTTATTACCTAAGCAACTTGACGAAAGAGAGAGAGGGCCAATAAATGCGCGTAAAGTGATTCAACAGTAACCAACATTGACCTTACGCCAATGAGCTTCGTCGTTCATGCAAGACTTTGTGTGATGTGCCCAAGCCACAATTAATAGTCCAACACTGGGTAAATCATATGCTTGCCTAGTACGTGGTACTGTAATATTTACGTTTCATTGATAATCGGAACAAACATTTATACATTTTTTTTTAATTGCAATCCACCAATTTGTATATTCCGCTCACGTTTTAAGGGCTAAGTTGTACCAAGAAGGTGAGAGATCTGGACCAGACCCTGATTTGGACAGGTAGATCTAGAAGTTAAAATATTGCAAAAAGATTGCACCATTCAAATGAAGTTGAACCGATCATCTCGGTGAGCTGGCCGGATCATTCCAGGTCGATGTCGAAAATCCCATCACCCAAAACCAAATAATGCAAGGGTTGATTTACATCCACACCTATATTACAATAATTATCTTATACTGTGTTCATCATTTATATCATATCATTACATATTAGGGATGTTAGTGGGGCGGGTTTAGACCAGGTTTAGCAATCTTGTTACTCGGCCCGTTATCGGAGATTCCAAACCTATATGGTTTTTTCATAAAATATCCACTATCCATTCTAAATTCTAAGGTTTTAATAAGTAATCCGAAACACATTTCAAACCCATTAGAATTTATAAAAAAAATCTAATATTTGTTTAAAATCTTTACTTATTCATTATGATTATTTTTGTAAAATATAGTTTATGTTCCTAAAAATAAATAATTTACAATTTTAACATATCTAATCATATGTATTTTAATATTATTCGAAAATCTATATGTTGATAAATTAATTACCGTTATAAAATATTTTTAATTATAATAAGATAAAAATTACTGAAACTAGCCATACAACTTAATAAATAACAAAAAAATAAAATAAAATATAGTTAACATTTCTAACATATTTTAGCTTATAATTAGGTTTGACTTTTAAAGCAAAAATTAAAATTTTCCCCCTAAAATATCCAATCTGCAAGTTTCATTTTTAAAGGGGCCAAAAATTAAAAATTTTTTCCAAATTTTTCCCCCCCCAAACAAAAGAAAACTTGTGCAACTTTAAATTTTGGAATCCCCTAATCCCCATTTAGGTATGTAGAAACCCTTTCCCAACCAAGACACACAAAATGCCCCTACTAAAAAAATCCCCAAACAATCTTAGTAATTAACCTTTTTTGAAAAAATCAGGGTTTTCTTGTTTGCTATTTAAACCCACAAACTCTAAAGGGATTTTTAGTGTTAAAATTCAAACTCCCAAATTTCCCAAGCCTAAGTTAAAAAACAAAGTTTTGAAAAAAAAAAAACTCAAAACCCCAAATTGAGAGATTTGAAAAGTGAAAATCTTAGCCCTTAACTTTAACTGAGAGATGAGAGAAAACCCAAATTTGGTAACAAAAAACCACTACCCCTTTGGGAACCCATACCAAGATGACAAAACCCATAAAAAGAAAAAAGAGATGAGCCTACCCAACGAAAGGACAAGAAAACATAAGACTTAAAACAAACCCAAAACGCCCGACGAGAAAAACGACAGTTGACAAAGAAAAGGGGTTCCCCTTGGATTTGTAGACATAAGTGAGTGACAATAGCTTGCATGGAGGATGGGGTTAAAAAATCACAAAGGACGATGAGGGTTTTACTGTTGCATGTTTCCTTTTAAATTTTTTTTCTTTCTTTTTTTGGAGGTTTTTAGAATTTGTTTGGACAAGAGAGAAAGGAAAAAATTTTTAAAAAAAGAAGTTAAAAAAATGTTTTAAAAAACAACACATTTCATTTAACATGGTCATGTTGTTTTTTGAATAAAAAAAAAAAAAGATACATGAGGAAACAACTTTATTTTTGTTAGAAAGTCGGAAAACTCTTGGAGCAATTGAACCAAATTTTATAAGGTTAAAAATGATCATTTTTTGAATTTTTTCCCAAACCATACCGTTTTGGGCCCAAAATTTTTTCCCCAAGATTTTGGATAAGCTTGAAAGATTTTAAATTTAAAACTTTGAACCTTTTTGGAAAACTTGGTCGGGGGTTAAAATTGGTTTCCATTTTTTTGGGTTCGACCAACTGTCCCATTATTTTTTAAAAAAAGGGGTTTTTTTTTTTTTCTTTTTTCCATTTTTTTGATTTTTGTTTTTAATTTTTTAAATTGTTAAATTTTTAATTTTTTCCAAAAATTTTTGTTAAACTTGATTTCTTTTAGTATTTAGATTTTTTGGAATTCTAGAATTATTATGTAATTTTAAATTTAAAATTTTATTTTTTTAAAAAGGGGGATTCTTTGATTCAATTAGGGTTAATTTTAATTTTTTTTGTATAAAAATTGGAAATTTCTAGAGTATAAAATTTTAATTTTTTAAAATTTTATTAAGTAAAAATTGAGAAAGCACCTGTATAAATTGGGATTTAATGTAATTGACAAAAAATTAACAAAAAAATTAAAAAAACAGGTTAAAAGGTTTTCCAAATTTTGGGTTTAACATTTGTGTAAATTCCCTTGCCCCTAAAACCCTAAAAAAATTTCCAATCAAAACATTTGAAAAAAAAACCCCTCCCCATATGGGAAATTAAGAAAAGTTTTCAGCTAAAAAAAAAACTTTTTTTTTTTGTTATTTTTGAGGTTTTTTCATCCTTTTTTCCTCCTATATTGGGAAACTTTTCTAAAAAAGAAAAATCTTTGGTTCCCTTTTATAATTTAGAACCCTAAAATGTTTTTTTATTATTTCATTAGTTTTGGGTTTTTCATGTCTTGCTTGGTTCAAATTTGGTTTTCCAAAAGGCAAATTTTTTCCCCATATTTTTCCCCCTTTTCAAGTAGGTCTATTAAACTAACCTTTGGGTTTAAATTTTAAATTAAAAAAGCCCCATTTTAATAAATTTTATTAAATTTTTATTAGCTAAAACTCCATACTTGGTTTTTGGCTCCCCTTCATATACACCTAGCACTTTTTGCAAATCGATATGTGATTTTAAACTCCCATCGTTTTATGTTTATATTTGTTTTTTTTAACCCCCAAACCCGGGAAAAAACATAAGTTGATATTTTAAAAATTAATTCAAATCGATATCTTTTATTTACCGTGCAATTTTGATTTAATTTTGGTATTATATATCACGGGGTTATTTTATATAAATATATTTTAAAATTTTATCGAAAAATTTGATTTAATTTTTTAATATATATATTTTTCATGAATAGTAATTATTTTTTAAATTATCCATGTTTTTATGTTAAAATATTAATAATTTTACAAAAACTGCCTAAAAACCCAAAATTTTTTTTTTCCTTTTCCCCCGTGCATCCCAAATTAAAAAGGGGGGGCTTCTGTTAAAATTTTTAAAATTTTTTCCCAAAATGAGAAGACAGTCTAATTTTTTTAAGGGAAAAATTTAGATACCCTCTCCAAATTTTGGGTGCAGACGACCCCCCCCAACAGTAAATATATTTATCAAATTAGGGAACTCGACTGATATTAATTTCAAAAACATACCCTATATATGTGTTTTTTAAAATTTTAAACAAAGAGTATGGCTCTTTTGGCAACATTTAAAGGGCCCCGAAATTTTAAAAACCGACAAAATCCGGATCGAATGTTTCTTTTTTTTTTTTTCTCTTTAAATGTTGTATTTCTCTTTATTAGGTCAAAAGGGCTTTACAGCCTTTTGAAAAAAGAAAACCACCGGGTGTGGGGTGAAATTTAGAAAACCATTTGCGATTTAAAATTTAAAAATTAAAGAAAAACAACCCGTCCTTTCTAACTTTAAACCCAAAATCGGAAAGGATTTCTTTACATCAAAATTTACTGTTTAAAAAAAAAGGGAAATGGGCCCAAAGCAAAAGCCCAAATTGTGTGTTTCAGGGAGTGGAAAAAATACACTTTACTTACATTTGACAAAGTGCAAAGTTCAAACGTTTAAAATTTGGGAAAGCCCTAATAATTTCTGCTCAAAATGGGAATGGGCGGGGAAAAATTCTCAATTTGTGACAAAAAAAAAAGTACGGAGAGAAATGGGTAGACAAATTTTTAAAAACCCTTTTTCTCCATGTTTTTCACTAAAAAAGTTAATAAACTAATCTTTTTATTTTCCTAAGATATTAAGCCGGAGTAAATTTTTAACTATTTGGCTTTTTGCTAAAATCCTACTTTTCATAACAGTTGCTGTGTTTACATTATTTTTTAGTAAGTAGCAGTAGCTGGTGTGATTTCTAATTCTACTAGAAGCTGGCATGATTCCCTTATTTTTGACAAGTACATAATTGTTTAGCGAAAGATTTCTATTAAATCAAAGTTGTCTTATATTTCAGTGAAAGAATCTACAATCCTGGGAACGTGTCTTTGTGTTTTATGTTTGAAAATGTAAACTCCTCTTTGCCAACAGTAACATGGGATGATCTTACGTAGCCTCCTGACTTTCATTCCTCTCTTTCTCGAACCTTCACATGTTTAACCGACGCAAGTTTTCTAGTGAAATTTAAAAAAAATTCTTATATCAATCATAAAGAAAAATTTGACCAAGATTATGAGTTTTTCCTTACATTTTTGGATATGCTGAACCCTCTATATAAAGACGTCAGGGTTGATGTTTTAGAACATCGAAAAGGTTGAATCTTCGAGATTGTTTAACTTGAGCTTGTACCTGGTGTCCTTTAGCGAGTGGCATAGTGAATTTTTCTCTAGATATATGTTATAAAACCAGTTGAAAGTCACAGAAGATCGTGAGAGTTGTCAGGGAAGTGGTAAAATTGAAGTTAAGAGGCTAATATGAATAAAGAAGATATTGTTAACTTCTGAAGTAAAGCTAGAAGAGAGAATCAATGTACAAATAGTGAAACCTCTATGAGTCTCTTTATCTTCTTCTTATCTATTTGTTTTTACTGCTTCTTATTTGCTGAACTTATTGTGCATATTCTTGCAAGTTACTTAAGATTTTTAAAAGGGGTGAAATTTGATCATAAATTTGAAAACAAACAATTTACTGCCCTCTGGTTGCTAATTTGGGACATACATAATAAATAAGGCAAAATGACAGATTAAAAGAATAAACTTGCACATTCTACTTAGCATTCTTTATAAATAGAGTTCCTCTACTTGCCTTGATATCAATCCAACTTTTTCTGCAAGACCAAAAAAGAAGGGTCGAAGACGTCCATTAGAGGTAAGTAAAAATATTTACTCTTAAAGATTTGATTTTCAATAAACAGAGATACCAAAAATACAAAAACTAAGGGCGGTCCATAATAAATTAAGAGAATTAAAACCTTAACGGCCAATTAGAATATATGTTTAGTTGATTGATCTTAGGTGCGTGGATGCTTTATTGCTCTTAGATGGTTTAATCGATTGAACCGTAAAAATGATTGACCAATACCCTACTATAAAAAAAGAAAGAAGAAATAAGATACTTTATTGCACAATAAAAAAAAAAGAACTTTTATTATTTTGTAATAGAAGCTCCATCAAATTACCATAGTAATAAATGGATGAGATGGAGTGTACTCATTTTAGAGTTATCTCGATGAGATTGCTATAAAACCAAGACCAATAATTTTTCTCATAAGTGTATGATTTGTTTAAAAAAGGTTAAAGGCAAACGAACTAGTTTAAGGATCTCTATACTGAACCACTAAACCAAATCTTTCCAAGTCATCTTAAATTAGGTTCACTCTCTTTAGGCCCGATCACTTAACCTAAATAGTCAAGCTTAAATAAATAATAGTGACCTTATTCTAACATTTGACATAGCAATTTTAGCATTTCTAGAGAGACCAAACGTGAATAAGAAGTGGTTGACATGTGTAAGGACTTCTATGAGTGACCAAACCCCTCTACATTATAGCCTCTTTCACCTTCTTATTTTGATTTCAATTTCCCTAATCCCATGTGTAAGTTAACTTGGTTTATGCTACGATGAATTAATTGTTGTAATGAGCCATGTATTGATGGAATTGCTAATCATGTACCAAGAACTGTTTAATGTAAACCATGAACCATGAATTGTGAACTTGGCACTAGGGTTCATAAGCATTTAGACATGGTGAGTTAAGTACCAATTATAGATAGATGGTTCCAAGTTAGGAAATCGAAATGAATTGGTCCCCTAAATGCTAATTGCTTAACTTATGACTTAGGAAAGTGCTTTGAGAATTGAATTCCAGTGGTTAGATGTGGATCATGAAATTGAGATGATACAACTTATGCCATTAGCATCAAGTATATAACCATGCAAACTAAGTAAATTAACAACTGATTATGGATGGCCACTCTTGGATTAGAAAATTGGAATGGAGTAATCTATTGAGTGTTAGTTACCTATAAGGATTAGATACATGGATGATGGAACCACTACCAACAACCAATGTGAGTTAAGAAATTAAAATGGTATGGCTTTAGTATTTGAACCATAAATTATAAATCCCGAATCACTTAAAGTCTCTAACCATTCAAGCTAGGAAAGTCGAGGAGCAAATGCTCTTGGTATTGAAAATCAAAAACAAAGCAATCAACCAAGTGCCAATTGCTTGATTTAAAGGTATATACTTAGGCTATGCATTGACTGTCAATGACTAAATGAATGTTGAGAAATCGGAAATGGAACCAAAAACAATTATGGCATCAAGGTCCCCAACCATTTTGACTAAGTGGATTAGAGATTGACTACTTACAATACAAGTTGGAAAAATATAGTGAAGTGACCCACATAGCGTTAGTTACCTATTATATGGTTGGGCACATGGTATTTAATTAATTCCTAAGGTGTAATAGTTTGCTTAAGTGAACATGATTGGACTTAGAAGTGTATGAAGTTGGCTACAACTTAGCAAACACCATACCCCTATAGTAAAGTGAGGAAAACTTCAACATATAGTAGGAGTAGAGGACTTTCCAAGCTCTTTGTCCATGTCACTAAGTTTACCTGTTCAACCATGAGGCCTTATCAAAATCAATCATACATATACACATAAGCCACATAATCCTACTCAAATAGTAACTTTTATGATTTTACCCTTAAAACTTCTAATGTCATAACATTTCCCTTTCTTATCCAAAGTTGACATACTTGGTGTCTAGATGACCTTTATGCAGTGTGCTATCTAAATATCTTAACACTACAAACTTCATAGATTATAAAAATTATTGAAATGCCCCCAAACCATCTATCCAGTTATGTTTTTATATTATGATTACTTTGGTTATAAGGCTAAATAAAACATCTAAAACACTTTTTTTGTTAGCAAAATCACATCAAACTCACTCCTACTCCTCTCAGCTAGTAATCTAAATATTGTTAACTTATATTATTTTGCAAACAATTTTTTTTT
>JBBMOL010004357.1:0-10541 GCA_037954665.1 Laguncularia racemosa | reverse complement strand
TGTATTAAAATTTATAATCAAGCATATATAAAAATAATACCTAATGTTATATTTTATTATATTTAAAAAAAACTTTATATACCCGTGTAGATGCGGACGTGTTTTTTTGTATATAAAGATTTTCCCTATAAAATAAATATAAAAACATGTTATTCATATTAAAATATATAGTTTTCAAAACTCTTACTTTTTTTTTTTCAAACCTTTTTTTTTGTTTTCATTAATGTTTTTGATTTTTTTCTTTTATAAAATTTCATTTAAAAAGTTTGATTTTCCCTCTTACTTTTTCTTTTCTTTACTTTTTTTTTTTTGTTTTTTGGTGGTTTTTACAAAAAAATTTCCCAATTGCATTTATTTTCCATTATTTTATTTTTAATTTTAAAATTTCAATATTTTGAAATTTTAATTTGTTTATCATTATATTTTAATCAGTTTAAACTTTCATTTACATATTTTCCCTTTTCATTCCCCACTTTTATTATTATATATTTTTAGCGGGAAAATAAGCTACGGAGAAAATTTTCCCAAACCTCTTGCATTTTCCTTCCTTTTTCTCTTCATTCAGTTTTTTTTTGTTTTTAGTTTATGTTTGGGTTGGGTAATTTTTAAAAGTTCTGCAAAATTTTTTTCCCATTATTTAGGAAATAAAATGTACAAAACTTTCTTTTTTACGATTTAAGATTTAGATTAAATGTTTTAAAACCATAGAGGAAAAAATTTTTTCCCCCCTTAAAGTATCAAATTGATGACAAATATCCAGCACTTTGGTTAGTTGGGGCTTTTGGGTTTAAAATCTTTCGGGTTATACTTTTTAAAAACAAAAAACTATATTTTTCATTTTTTATTTTGAATATTTAATTGTTTTTTATTATTCTTTCAATTAAATAAAATGTATTTTTTATTTTATAAAATGAAAATTTGATTTTTGTTATTCTTTCCCAATTCAAAAAAAAAAATTATGTTTTTTTGGGTTTATATCTTTTTAATTTTTTGAAAGTATGACTATTTTTAATTTTGCTATTTTTTTATTTTTTTTTATAAGACTTTGCTAGAAAAAAAAACTGTTTTGATGTTTAAGGTATATCCTTTCACAACAAAAATGTCTTTTATTTACATTAAAAAATTTTAAAAAATTTTTGACTTATTAAATTAATTTCCCTTTTTTATATTCATTTTATTTCTTTGATTTTTTTTTAACAACATTTATTTATGTATTTTTTTTGTTGGTTTCCAAATTTTTTTTTTGCAAAAAAACAATTTTTACTTCAAAATATAGAACTGGGAAAGGGGATAATGAGATTTATTTAAAGGGGATTTTTAAAAATAGATGGTAAAGAAATTGATGTGGGAATTTTACTAATGTAAAAGTTTTTTTTTCTTTTTTCTCACTCTCTTTTTAGTATTTTTTTGGATTGATAGAAAATCGAGTGATATTTGTTTTTTTTTTAAATTTTTAAGGGGTTTTTAGTTGCTTTTCCCTACATGATAAAGGATTATTCAAAAATTGTTAACATAATATGTTTTGTAAAAATAAATATAATTTTATTTCTTTTTTCGGGCTATTTTTGTTTAATTTTATTTTATGATTATCATTCAAATTATTACAATTATAGTTTTCAAAACTTTTTTTTTTAATATTTAGGAGTGAGGGGGTACAAGGTGGGGAAGGTAGGAAAATTCCCTCCCAATATTACCTTATAAAGCATAGGGTCCCAAAATTTTTAAAATTTAAGCCTTCTTTTTTGCAACTTGGGGGTTACCAAAACACCTTGTAGTTTTAAAAATTTTACAAGGTACAAGGTGCCATGGGGCAAAATTTTTTGTTACCCATAACAAATTATGTGAAATTTAAAAAAAGAATTTTTTTATCATAAAAGTTTTTAAATTTTATGATTACTACTTAGAAAAAGGGGAAAAATAAAGGGAAAAAAATAGAAAATCTTTTTTTTTTTTTTTTTTTTTTTTACAAAAACACTTTTCCAAAAAAAATTGCAAATTCCATTTGAAACATTAATTTATCAAAAAATTTTTAGGGGTAAGTTAAGTTACCTAAAATTTTTACCTATAATTTGGAGAAAGGAAGGGTGAAAAGGGTAAAAAGTTCATATCATACTTTCCCCTATTAGAGTAGATTCCAAATGCTTTATCTAAAAAACTACTATGGGCCCCTTTAAAGCCTTCGAAACCGGTTTCATTAGTAGGGTATGGTGATCCCTTTGAACAATGGAAAAAATTTTTTAACTTTTATTTTTTTCTTATGTTTATTTGGGGGGTTTTAATAGAATTTTATGTCACAATTAAATTACTATTAATTATATTAAGTGTTAAAAAAATAAAAAACAAACAAACATTTTTGTTTGATTTTAACCCCTTCAAAAGTGGTAGAGAATGTTTTAAAAATGAAATATCGGGAAAGCTCAAGAGGGGGGGTTAATTTTTGGGGAAAAAGGGGGAAAAATATTTTTTTTTCTAAAGGATATGAGATGAGCATTTTTTTTCCTGATTTGAGATATGGTCCAAAGACAACATGGAATAAATGCATTTAGAACAAAAGATTTTTTTTGACAATTTGCTATTTTTTCCCTTTTTTTTTGATTAAAGGCCTTTATAAAAAGAATTTTGAGTTTGCTTCACCCACGGAAAGAATATAATTCTTAGAATAAAATAAAAAATTAAAAAAAAATTTTCCCTTTCATTTTTTATTAATATTTTTATTTTTTAATTTTTTTTCAACATAACTAATTTATACCAAAATTTTAAAAAAAAAAATTTTTTCAAACTTTTCCCCCCCCCAAAAAATTTTAAACTTTTGGTTTTATGCATTTTATTTTATTTTTGGAAGGTGCTCTACCTTTTACAATTGTTTACAAATTTTCAATTCCTTTTCAAAAGTTTCCTTTTAAATTTTTTTGGGGTTTTTAAATTATTATTATGAAAAACATTGCATTAATTGCTATTCCCCTTCTCCTATTCATTTCCCAAAAAATAAAATTGAAACAACAAGTTACTTTGCATTTTCTTTATTATTTATCTTAATTGAATAAAAATGAAAACACTAGTCTTTTATTTTTTGTTATTTTTTAAGCTTGCCCCCATTTAGTTGATTTGCTTAGTTTTATTAATGTCATTTTACTATTTTCTTAATAGTATTTATAGAATTTTATCTTTTATGATATGAAAATGAGTCTTCATTTTGGGCCCTTAAATTAATAGATATTTCATAAAACCCCTTTTCCCCATTTTAATTTTGTTTAGATGCAATGTCTTTTTGCCAAGTGTAAAACAGGATAAAAATGATGTTAAATTTAATTATTCATTTGGGGCATTTAAACAATTTCTTAATAAAAATTTATCCTTTTATAAACACTTCCTTTTAAATTCATTGAGATGCAAAGCTTTTTTTCAAAAAACTTTTAAATCATTTTATCCATTTTAAAAAACTCATTCTAGTTTAAATTGTTTGATTGTAAAATCAATTTGTCATTTTTATATTTGACAATATAAGTGTATATATGATGTGAAATTTTTAAATTATAATTTTAATAGTCTTTCTAGTGTATAATTTAATTTATTTTATGAAAAATTATTGTAATTAAGGATACTATACTATGTGTGTTATATTTATGTGTTATATTTTATGTATGCATTACATTTTTTTCATATTATTTTAATGCATCATTAAAATGTTCCTAAAAATTAAAAAAATTATTAATATAATCTATATATAATACATTACAATATGGTATTAATTGTCTTAAAATGAAATGTAATACTATTGTATTATTTTAATATTATTAGGGAAGTCTTCCTTACATGGTTTCAAAAATTTGAAATTCTTTTTCATATAAAATATCATATCACATCTTATTTTGAAATAAAAACTATTTTTAAAGGGCATTTCACATTTTATTTCTTTCCCCATATTTGTTACAAGTTCCTTACAATCAATTCTTGTGGTATAAATGGTATTTTTTTGTCCTTTTATATGTAATTATTTTTTTATATTCAAATCATAAAAAAAAAATTTAAAGGTGGATGATGAGAGGGGAGAGAAGTACTTTTATGTGTGTTTTTTGGTGTATGTTATTTATCTTTAGTAAAAAAAATAAATATTTTTTTGAAAATTAAATTTTCTTTAGAAATATTTTTAGATATTTAAAACTTTTAAAATTATATTTACATTTTTTTTTTTTTAAAAAAATTGCATAAATTTAAATTTTTAATTTATTCTTGAAATGGTTGTTCTTGTGGACAATTTTTCTTTTCTTTTAGTTTTATTTAAAAATTAAATGAATGAATGGAAAAAAAAACTAATAATACCTAACTATTATAATGAAATCTTAACAAAATATAAAGTAGAAAAAGAATATAGTACGAAATATATCCACTTCTTTCCTATAAAAGATTACGAAAGTTTTACCAAATCTATATAAATAGGATGATATGTTTTTGCTTACAATTTCCCCTCTAAAAAAAATTCCTATTATGACAGGAAGGGGAGAAAAGCTAAAAGGCTTATCCATGAAAGTTCATCTTTCAATTTTGAATAAGATATTTTAACAAAAATTGATGGGACTAAAGAATAGGATACAAAGTAGAATTGTCAATATGTGAATTATGTATTATTTGATTAAAAATGACAAAAAAAAAAATATAGAAGAGAGATGGAAAAGGGAAATTTGGAAAAAGGAAAATGGTTTTTAAAGATCAATTTGGGTAAAAAGAGGAAAAATTGGGGGAAAAAAAAAAAGAAAAAAAAAATCAAACCTTAAAAGTTATTATATGTTTCAATTTAAAATACAAATGGGTTTTTAATTAATTATGAATATCTTTAATAATTAACTTAGTTTGAAAATATGACTTTTATTTTTTTCTTTTTTTTTTTTAATGTAGGGTTAATGATTAATAAAACCCCAAAGGAAATTTGAGTGCTACAGAATTTAATTGGGGCGTTTTGTTTTTGGGTGATCGGAAGGACGCCCAAAAAATGATTGAAGCATTGCCCAATGAAGTCTAAAACTAACCCATTTTTCTATTTTATCACAAGCTATTAACTTAGGATGTTAAAATTTTCTTTCAGTTCAACTTCTTAATTCCCCAAAAGTCCAATCCTCAATTCCCCCCTTAAAAACCCCTTTGAAAAATTTTAATTCTCCTCTCCACAAAAAAAGGCCTCAAGCTTTCCCTAATTGACTTACTCAATCACTAACCTTTTCTCGTTATGAGCAACTTTAAAATTTAAAACGCTTTGCCGATTTTGATCAAAGCCAATCCCCTTACTTTTTCCTACAACTTTATATCGTCTCTTGGGGTCCCTTTTTAAAAGACTAACTTTTTCCCTTTTTTAAACATCTTTTCACATTGTTTTAATTCTAAGAAAAACCCCGATTCACTCTTTTTTAAACTCGACTAAAAATTTTCTCAATTCTCTCTTAAAATCTTAACCCCCTTAAAATTATCCTCAATACCTTTTCTTTTATCATCAAAACTTATCTAATTCCCTTTCCCTTTCTAATGAAAAAAATAAAAAATTATTCTTGATTTTTTTTAGTTGTCAGTAATTTAAGTTCTTTTATTTTTCAAATCTTTATAATTTTTTTCCCCTTTCCTATTTTCCCCCATATTCATGAAACAAACCAAACACAAAAATGAAAAAGAAAAAAAAAAAACCCCCAAGCCCAGGGCACTAAAAGATATGCTACGATCAAAAGGTGTCGCTTTTTTTTTTGAAAAAGTCCAATACAAAACCATGAAAAATATATATGGGTTTAAAATTTCTATGTATGGAAAAACATTTTGCTTTTACAGATGGGAATTTTAGTATGGTGATTTCAAGGAATATTAGGCTGGTTAAGGGAGAAAAAGAAGGGCGATCCCACCTTGGGTTTTTGAATGTGATGATACTTATATTGGAAAAATACAGGTGTACTCATTGGGGGGAAATATTGGGAAATTTATATTGATGATGCGACGTAAAGGTGTGGGGCTTGGAGTCATTGGAATTGGGGCTGCTTTGAATAAGACTTAAGATAGAGACTGGGTTATTAAAATTATAAACGTTATTATTTTTAAAATATCTAATAAAAAAAAAAATCACATTATACTGCTATTCTCATTATTTAAATTTTCCCATGGGATTAAAAAGTAGGTTTTATTCGTTAAAAACTCTAAACAATTTTTTTTAGTATATTTTATTTTATGAATTGGGGTAAAAGGGATATTGATATTTATAGATATTTTACTAATTTAAAATTTTTTATCATTTTGAGTTAAGAATGTCCCCCTTATTTTTTTGGAAATTTTAATTTTTTCCCACCCTTTTTTTATTTTTTTCAAATTTAAAGTGTGATTAGTTATTTGATTAATAAAATTTTTTTCATTTTTGAATTATAAATTTTGTCTATAAAAGTTTAATATTTTTTTTAAAAAATTTGTATAATATTTTAAAAAATTAATCAAATTGAATTTAAATTTTGTCAATAAATTCATGTAGTAGTAATGCGTTTTTTAAAGGTTTTACAAAAAAAAAAGTGTGATTAGAGTATTCGATAAATAGAACTTTTTTTTCATTCATTCATTTGGTGGGGATTATTGATTATTGATAGGCCTTTTACTCAAAAATTTTTTAGAATAAATTGTGTTAAATTATTATTGATTTTATAGAATCATAAGGGAAAAGGTATTTAATTCTATCATGTGATAAATCAAATTAATGGAGTCAAGGATGCTAATTCAAATTTTTAGAGAATCATTTAAACTTGGATCAAGCAAGAAAATTAAACCCTCGGGGGAAAACCGGTTTTTAGGCCGGCCAAATTTCAAATCGTTTACACACGGCAAGAAGGCGAAAATGGGGATTTGAAAAGAGAGAGACAGGCTTAAGGCCGGCCCTGGGGGAAGCGTGGGCCAACCGTGCTTGGAGGTGGTGGAAACTAGAAGTGCAAGGAGAAGAAGTGTGGAAAAATCAACCGTGAAGACACGGCTTTAAAATCTAGCCCTGGGTGTAACCGTGCTACAATGGCACGGATGAAGACTTTTAAGATTATGCCCCGGAAAGCAGGTTGAAATCTGGCGTGTGTTTAAACCCTGGTTCAATGGGGCGGTTGAAAAAAATTTAAGAATATGCCAAAAAGGGGCACGGTTGATCCCGGCCGTTGGTGGGGGTGCCCGGAAAAAGTTTTCCTTCTCGAATCTACTTTAAAAAGGAAAGATATTTTGTATTTGCTAGCAAAAGTAATGCTATCCATTAAAGTATAAATAGAGCCCAACCCCAGAGGGTTTTAACAACTTAAAAAAAATTTTGAACTTTGGGAATCTTTGGGTCTTTAAGAAGGAAACCCGGGGCGAGCAAGCAACCCGGGGTTTTATGTTCTATCTTTTATTTTATTTATTGAGAACATGTGTAGTAAGTATTTTCTGCCAAAAGGGTCATAGATGTTTAATTTTCCACGAATTTGAGTCTAATTGCTTGTATTTTTCTTTCTTTGCTTTGGGTATTCAAAATCTTTGATCGTTTTGTTTTTTTCTTTGTTGATTGGTATGAAAGAGTCTTCTACTCAATTGAAGTTAATATATTGTCAAATGACGTAAAACCGTAATTGTTTGTTGTTTAGTCTTAGTGACGCATAACTGTTTGGTTATAAAAAAGGGTATCAATTAGTTATGGAGGTGTGTGATCATGTTTAAAAAGGTTATTTTAATCTACTGGCATGAATTGGTGGTTCTTGATCTTAATGCTTTGATGATTAAATCCTAACGCTTGTTAAGGGTTTTTTAACAAAAAGAGAAATAATTCAAAACGCTTGTGAGGTTATCGGGAAAATAAGGAGAGATAGGTTGTTTGAGCTTGTTAAAACCATAACAATTTATCTAGAACAAGAATAGGAACATTTGCTCGATGATCAATTCCAGAATTAAAAATTTGATTCCTTTGGCTGGCTTTTACCAAAATCTGATTTTCTTCCTTGTTTTATTTATTTGATTTACAAAAAAAAACCCCCCCTTTTTCCTTTTTTTATTGTTCCTTTGAAAAGAATTCTTTACCAATCCTGTAGATTTTGCCCTACTCACCACTTAAAAGCAAACATTAATTGTCTAGGAGTAGGGTTTATTTTTGTTAGATTCGACACCCCTAAATTTTTGGGGCGTGCCGGGGTTTGGGTCAAAATTTTTTTCTATTTTGTATGACTGTTTTCTCAGCAGGTGAACAAAATTATAATCCCGGGGATGAGAAGACTCTAAAGGGTTGGACAAGAAGCTAGATATCTCCCGGACGAACTTAGTATCGGACTTTTCATTCATCTTTTGATTTGAAAAAGAGGAAGAATGGCAAATCTCGAGAGAACCTTTAAAGGGGTTTTGGTGGCGGATGTGAATCAACAACCCCTTTGATTTACTACCCCGAAATAGGTAAATTCAATTAAATCGGGTTTAATTCCCTACCCCATTTCATTCTTAAATAAATCCTCTAACAAAAGGTTCCCAAAATTTTTTAACCCAAATTACACATCAAAAAACTACCCTTTTTACCCCAATTAAATAAAATTTTTTTATTTACCCCCCATTCAAACACATACTATATTAAACCCAAAACTTTCCCCATCCCCCTTTTAAAAAAATTTTTAAAAACAAGGGACCAGACTTTCAAGTATTATTTTCAAGATTTTGGGAAGCTCCCCCATTTACAAAACCCTCATAATATCTTACGAAGGCCTTTCCAGAAAGGAAAAAAAGGGGGTCTTCAATGGGGCCATTAAAAAAAAACCCCGGGGCAAATTGGGAAAAAATTCCTTAGGCTGCTAATTCACAAAAATTTTTATCCGTAGCTTAAGGGGTAAAAGAGGAAGTGTGTCTAAAATTTAATTAAATTTTATCTTACCTCCTTTTGCGCAGCTAGCTCTTGGAAAAAAAGAGCGGTGAAGGGTTGTGGAAATTTTCGCGCTCTAATCTTTCCCATCGACGTGCCCCATTGCAAAATGCTAGAACAGAAAATTTTGGGGTTTCCGGAACCGAAAGGAAGTAGACCCCCATTCGAAAATTTCAACCGGATGGAGGGGGGTCATCCTAAAATTCCCATATGGCAATAAAACCCCCCAAATGTCCCCAAATTTCCCGCCAAAGCCATCCACCAAGTACCCAAGCTCCTTCCCCTTGGTATGCCCCTTGAGGTATTGTTAAGTCTCTAGCTGTGAATACCCAAAAAATTTCAGGAGGAAAAAAGAAAGCCAAAAAATTTGAGCATAGGTAAGCCAAATTGCTTTTGTGTCAATAGGTTAAAAACTCAAAGGGAAAATTACCTTCTCAAAAAATTCCAAAACCCGAAGTAAAGCGTTAATGCCATTACCTTGAGAAGTGGAACAAAATTGCAGGGATCAAATAAGAAAGGACATCCGTCTAATCTTGAGGAAGAGACCAAGAAAGAGACTTCGACTCCGAGCCAGCAGGGTGACCAGATTAGCAAGTCTCTAGTTGAGCCATCGAAGGTCACATTGATACCACCTCCTTTCCCCTCCAGATTAGCGAAATCCAAGAAGGAAGCGGAAGAAAAAGAGATTCTAGAAACTTTTCACAAAGTCGAGGTAAATATTCCTTTACTTGATGCATTAAGAAAATACCACGCTATGCTAGATTACTCAAGGACTTATGCACTAACAAAGGAAGCTGAAAGGAAATGAAAAGATTAGTGTGAGTGAAAATCTTTCCGCCATTATTCAGAAGAAGCTCCCTCCTAAATGCGAGGATCCAGGTATGTTTACTATTCCTGCAAAATAGGTAATCTTGGAATCGCTAAAGCATGTGTGATCTAGGAGCTTCTATCAATGTCATGCCATTGTCTGTTTATCAACGTTTAAATGTTGGTCCTTTAAAGGAAACGGGTATTATTGTTCAACTTGCTGATAGGTCCAATGTTTATCCTGAGGGAGTTCTAGAGGATGTTTTAGTTCAAGTCAATGGGTTGGTTTTTCCTGCTGATTTTTATGTGCTTGACATGGACGATAGTGATTCTCATACTTCATCACTGATATTATTAGGGCGACCATTCCTTAAGACTTCTAAAACGAAAATCGATGTAAATGATGGCACCCTCACTATGGAATTTGATGGTGAAGTGATTAGATTTAACATTTATGATGCCATGAAACACCCTTAACGATATCTCTCCTGTTTTTGTTGCGGATGTTATTAACCCATTACCACAGGCACCAAGGCTGGAATCCAAATCCTTATCCGAATATTTAGCCAGGAACGTCTAGCCAAAGACGTTAAAGAAAGGCGCTTCATGGAGGCAACCCATGTAAAAAAAAAAGTTTTGTTTTGCATTAGTTTTGGTTTGTTTTAGTTTAGTTTGTTTTGATTTTAGTGTAGTTTTGAACTCTTTGGATCGGACTACAGCAAGGATACATATCATTAGATGACACTTTCAGAGCTTAAAGGGAGCACTCCAATACTAGGAAGTCCATATTTCCCTTTTTCTTATTTTTAATTTCCTTTTTGTTGTTAATTCCCCTTCAATTTGCTAAATTAGGGAATAGTGAGGACAT
>JBBMOL010004356.1:0-10545 GCA_037954665.1 Laguncularia racemosa | reverse complement strand
ATTGGAAATATTCATCATTGCAAATGTCATTGTCATGGAAAATTTATCTTATAAATGTCGAAATCCCCATTGCAAACATCTTCACCACAATTTCAACGTTGCAAATATCATGTGTTACAAACATCATCGCCATAAATAATGTTACTACAAATAAGACTATTATAGTTGTCGACTCATGGCAAAAGGTTATCGCTGCAAGCATTGTCATCATAAATCATCTGTTAAATTTCATCATCGTCACTAGAGAACATAATTGCCACATATATCATCACTGCTAACATCATCGCCTGTCGGGTCTAATTTGAATTTCCCATACATTAATCCGATCTAGACTAGACCCTATGCTCATCTAATATAGACCCGCGACTTAAGTTAGAACTTTGTTTAGTTTGGATAGAGTCGCAACCCAAACTGTTGTGGGAAAGATTGAATTAAGACTAAAGGAGCGGATTAGTCTTAATTTTGACACTAGTCGTCGTTGATTCCTTTCTCGTTTTTTTGGTTGAAAAGAGGAAAAGGAAAACCAGAGTTTCTAAGTTCAGAGGCTAAAACCATTAAAAAACTTACGGTTACCACCTATTCTCCTAAAATTATCTCTTCTAGAAATGTCTTATATTTTGTTTTGTTGCTTTGTGTTTTTGAATGAGTTATTTTGAAAAAAATGATTTTTTATTTCCATTTTATAGGTTGACCCCAAATCGGGTGCCTACGTACCTAGCTATTCAAGACAAACAAGTCGTAGTTCACTTTTCTGAAACTTTAAGTTTGTTTGTGAATTTTAATTTTGAAATATCTTTTGCTTATGTTTCACCATTTTTGGGATTTTTTTCTGAAAAATCTAAGCCCTAAGTTTTATTTTGATTTTTAAAATGATTTTTTAGGGAAAAAATCCATTTTTGGATTTATTTTGAGAGAAACGATTTTTCTAAGTTATAAAAATCATCATTTTTTCTTTTGAATTTTATTATTTTTATGATTTTCTATGATTTTTTTATTTTATAATTTTTATGTTTTTTATTAAAATTTTTATTATTTGTGAAAAATTTTATCATAAGTTTAATATCTATCCTATTTGAATCTAATGTTTTATTGTATTTTTACTATTATTTTTTATTATTTTTCTACATTTTATTATTTTATTTTTTTTTTCTTATTTATTATTTCTATACATTATTAAATTCTAGAAAAATTAATTTCTACATTTTCCTATTATTAAAAATAAAAACAAAACAACAAATAATAAATAAATAACTAAATAAAAAAAATAAATTAATAATTATTCGGAATAAATAATTAAACAAAATAAAATTAATTAAATTAAAATAATAAAAAAAACCAGAAATCTAACTTACATGGATTTTTGGATCAGTGGATGCGGCGGCGGAGGGTGCTCGTTACGGCGTTCGGCGGCCTTTTGCAGCGGGTGAGGTGCTCGAATCCGTAGCTCTCGAGGATGCCGAAATCCATATGGTGGTGGTTGGTTTCACTCCCAGATCGCCTCCTGTCGTGGTGGTTCAACTCCGGTCAGTGCTTCGCGTTTGGGCTCTTTCTCGAAGCTCTCCGATTTGCACTCTTTCCCACTTTCTCTCAACTGTGATTGTGTATTGGCTTACTCCCCTCCTCCTCTATTTATAGGCATCCGGAAACCCACTTGGATAAGCTCAAATCGGCCAATTTGGGAATAAAATCTGAATTTCTTCCGTTTTAAAAGATTTGTTTTTATCCCGGCGGTTTTGATGTTGATCTCTTGTTTTTCTTTGATTTTATTATGGATTTGGCTTTATCTTGACAGCACGCGCTTGACAACGTGCAGACTCCAGGGAAAAGAAAGAAAAAAAATTTTTGCCGAGTGCACGTGGGGGGATTCGACACTCGCGACCTCCAGCTTTCAACACGTTCCCTATACGCACGCCACGCACGAGCCAGCTGAGTGCCAATTTCCCGATTTATTTATATCGCAAATTGCATATATGCAATGCGGATTTTTCCATTTTTTCTATGTATTTTTATTTAAATTTCAAAAATTGTAAAAATTATTCATATTTATTATTGGCATTTCTGGAAATCATTTTTCAAAATTGATGAGTTTTCCTATTTATTTTTACTTTTTGGATATTTTATTATTTATGCTTAATATTAGGGAAAAAATGGAAAAATTTGAAAATTGATTATTAGTGATTAACCTATTGATTCCTAGGGCCAAAAATGGGGTGGGGTTTACAGACTGCCCCTCTTTGTCGTTAAGTTTGAAAAACTTAACTACAAAGACAAAAAAGTAAAGATGCCATTTTTGGCCTCTTGATAGATAACGTGGTTCCATAACAATTTAGAGTAATGTTCCTTCACAAAAAAGTGCTTTTTGGGCTGACTAATTGGCGACATGACACATCTCAAGCATTGTGTTAGGAAATGTTGAGAAATAATGATAAGAAGCGTCTTATCAGACTTGCAACCTTAGTAAGGAAAATTTACTCTGAAGCGACTTTATGAAGCTGACTACCTGTCAACCAGGAAGGCGTAATTGTTAGATTAGCAACTGTTTGGAGAAATATTTCCCGAAAAAGTGCCCCCAGAGCTGACTAATCAGGAGAGTTAGAGTTTAGGGAAAGTGCCCCTCATGGGATGACTAAACCCTTGGATTGATGCCTCAAAAAAGTGCCCATTTGGCTAAACCTTGAGGTAAATTTTTAGGAAAGTGCCCCCTATGGGCTGACTAACCTATGATAGAAATGTTCTCAAAAGTGGCCACCTTGGGGCTGACTAAGTTGGGTTGAATTGTCTCAATAAGTGCCCCTAATGGGTTTGACCATAGAGAACAAGGTTTTAGGAAAGTGCCCCCTAAAAGTTTCACCCCTATGGGCTAACCGTGGGAACAAAGTTTTTAGAAAGTGACCCCTATGAGCTGACTAACCTGGGAATTGGATTTTGTCTCAAAAAAGTGCCCCTTGGGCTAACCTGAGAACAAATGTTTTGGAAGGTGCCCCCTATGAGCTGGACTACCTGGGAATTGTATTGTCTCAAAAAGTGCCCCCTATGGGCATAACCATCGGAAACAAGGTTTTAGGAAAGTCGGCCCCTTATGGGCATGACTAACCTGGAATTGTATTTATTCAAAAAAAGTGCCCCTATGGGTAACAACGTGAGAACAAAGTTTTAGGAAAGTGCCCTATGGGCTCTGACTTGAGAACATATATTTTAGGAAAGTTGCCCTCTTGGGCTGACTATCCTGGAATGAATTTGTCTCAAAAGTGCCCCCTTATGGGCTAACCATGAGAACAAAGTTTTAGGAAAGTGCCCCCCCTTGGGCTAACTACCTATGATTGAATGTCTCAAAAAGGTTGCCCCCTATGGCTGACCTTGAGAACAGATATTTAGGGAAGTGCCCTTTTTTGGGCTGACTACCCATATTTAAGGGATGTTTAGGACAAGTCCCCACTATGGCTGACTCATCTTATGCTTTTTGAATTGCTTTCTACTGACTGAGCATTAAATGATGGATGCTTTTCATGATAGTTATTTATTTAATATGCTTGCCAGTGATAGCAACCAACAACCGATCCTTCATGCTAGTTTGCTTCTGCTTCATTATTCTTATCTTAACACGGGGTTTGAAATTTTTTATGTGCGCCCTTTCTTTATGCGCACAGGACTCTTTTGTCGGTAATGTTATCCTAATGATGCGCTCAAGTTCTAATGTTCAAAAATAGATAGGGATTATATCACAAAACATGATATTAAGATTCATTATCATTTCAGCATTTATCTTTCATTGGTGAAATGGTGGGTTTAATGTGTTTAGGAATATTGGTTGTGATGAATTGATTTGAATTTATTGACCATTCAGGAATTATTAACTTTACTTGTAAAAAGTAAAAATTTGACTCGACGAAATTTATATGAACATTGGCTTTCTAAACATTGGAAAAATTTCAATTTCCCCCCTAAGGATAGTACATCTTTACAGCATCTAGGGTTAATGGGGTCTCTCAATTCTGGACCATCCTTTTGGGGGTTTAATATCAGACACCCCTGAAAAAACCCCTTTTTCACCACATAAGAGCCTTCGTAGTTTGGGGTAAATTTCCCTTGGAGTCTTGAGCGTTTGGGAAAACCCTTTCCTTAACACCGACCCCCCTTTTTTTAAAGTACCGAGGTCTCATCTTCTTTTTTAAAGGCTCGGTCCATTCTTTGTTGGAAACAGGGGCCATGACTTTTTATAGTAAGTCTTCTTTCATCAATTAAAATTCAGTGATCAAGCCTTTCTTTACCCAGTCAAATTGGGTTTAACTTTTTTTTTGAAAAAAATTAAAAATGATGGTATCTAACTTCAAGGGGTTAGCATGCTTCAATACCATATAAATTTTGAATATGGGGTAGCTCCAGTAGATGTTCTTTTTAAAAGTCCTATAACCCCATGGGGGGAAAACGGTAACATTTGTGCCAATCTTTGAAAGTTTTTGGGCATTTTCTCGATGATTTTTTTGATATTTTTGTTAGCTGCTTCTACTCCCCTGTTCATTTGAGGTCGGTAGGGGGTTGAATTCATGTGGCTTATGTGGAATTGTTGACAAAAAAACCCTCATCGATTTGTTGTTGAGTTTGGGTTTTCCGTTGTCGGTTTTTGGGGTGGCTCGGGAAACCCCAAAATTTCGGGCTAATTGCCCCTTTTTTTAAAAAGCGGACTATTCCCCCCTTTTTTGACATTGGCATATGATAAGCTTTCTACCCATTTGGTGAAGTAATCAATCGCTACTAGTAAAAACCTATGGCCAATTGGACGCTGTCGGAGTGTTTGGGCCTATTATGTCGATTCCCCACAGGGGGAATGGCCATGGTGCCGGGTAAAAAATGTAGCTCGTTGGGCGGAGCATTGATCCGGTTTGCATAGACTTGACACAAATGACAGTGCTTGACATATTTTACGCATATGTTTCCATGGTTAACCAAGAATATCCTAACTCTGATTTTTTTGGGCCAAACATGTAGCCATTCATATGAGGTCAAATACTCCTTCATGTACTTCTTTCATCAGTTCGCATGCTTCAGTCTTTGTCTCAAACATCTCCAACAGGGTGGTATCAGATGATCTCTTATAAAGTTGGACCCCATTTAATTGGAAAAATGGCCTTGTAACCTTTTGAGTGTTCATTTGAGTCATTCTTGCTAGCCATTTGCGGGGTTATTTACCCTTCTTGGAGAAAGGTCTCTTGTATCGTGATACCTGGTGTTTGTATCTTGTATCTTTTCCATGTTAAACAATAGGCGGGCCGACTTTCGATTTGTCTAATTTCATCGGTTGAACTTCGGCATACCCTGTTATCTGGAACTATAGATGCTAGTGTGGCTAGTGAATCTTCGAACTGATTCTGAGTTATCGCGGATGTATGTGAAAGTGATTGCCTTGAATTTTTCAATAGCTTGTCAAGTGTTGAGATTATGGTACCAGTTTGGGGTCATTAGTCTCGATATTCCACTCTTTTGTTTATCAGTATGATGAGCGAAGAATCACATTTACTCTAATTCGTTGGATCATTGGCAGGCCATTTTGAGGCCAAAGAATGCATCTTCATATTGCGATATAATTGGTGTATGGAAATGAAGTCTTGTCGCTGCAGGGAATTGGTGCCGGTCGGGGGAATATCAATACTGCCCCAACCACACTCCGAATACATTAGCAGCTCCATCGAAAAAGATTACGTTTCCAATTTCGGGTTCTACTCTATCCCCCAAAGTCTTCTACCAGCCTATTTCCACTATTCAATATTTTCTCATCGGAAATTGGGCCTGTATGTTCTTGGGAATCTGTCTCGATCGGGTGTTCCGCCAATTGGTAGGCTAAGGGCTCGCCTTTCAACCGAGTGCTATTTTATTGTATGTGATGTCGACTCCGATAGTGGCATTTTCCAACTTGAGTTCTCCCTAATCATGGCTGGTTCTCTACTAAGTATTTCAAGGGGATCGTGTCTTGTCAGCAGGCTCGATATGGTAGTAAAAGGTATATTGCCTTAGTCGATGCAGACCCAAAATTAGAGCCACAAAACACGTCTTCTCCACCTCTGAGTACCTTTGTTCCCCATTTGTGAACTTACTTGCCTCAGATAATATATGGAAAACGCTCTCTTCCCTCTTCATCGTTCTGCCCCAGCACACCATCCCATGATTCAGGGAGTATAGTGAGGTATAAGAATAGGGTTTTCCTTGCTTCGAGGGCTATCAAGACTGGAGGTTTTAATAGGTGTCTCTTGATGCCCTTGAATGACTTCTTCAACATCATCGTCCCATTCTATTGTGGCGTTCTTCTTCAACAGACGGAATAGTGGCCGGAATTTGTCGGTGAGCTATGAAGATAAATCGAGCTATGTATTTTAATCTTCCAGCAAGCTTATTAACTCTTTACGGAGCGTTGGGGAAGGTAATTCTAATATGGACTTTACCTTATCAGGGTCGATTTAATGCCCTCCTGGCGTATGACAAAACCCTTACACAATTTCCCCATCGTGAACCCCGAAAGTACATTTTTTCTGGAGTTTAACTTGAGCTGGAATTTTCTCAATCGTTTAAAACAATTGTCCTAAGGATATCTAATGGCTTTCTCCGTCTTAGGATTTGGCTATCATGTCATCGCATATACTTCAAACTCTCGATGATCCATATAGTGAAGTATAGCGACCATGGCTCTTGATACGTTTCCGGCGTTTTTTTAACGAATATGGGCTGACATTTGTAACAGAAAGTCCTCACGTTGTGATGAAAGCTTTTGGTGTTATCTTCCTCAGCCCATTTTTATTTGATTATTCCTTTGAGAAGGAAAAACCGTCCATGAATGAGAAGAGATGGTTTCCTGCCCAAGTGTTGTCAATGACCATCAATATGAGGTAGGGGGAAGTTTCCTTTGGAGTGGCAGTTTTTTAAGTCCCGAAAGACTACGCATAGCGTATTTTCCATTCTTTTTCATGACGGGGACTATATTTGCTACCCACTCTAGTAGTCGGATACTTCCAATGAACCCTATTCTAGCACGTTTTTTGACTTCTTCTTTGATTTGCAGTAAGTTGTCAGGCCTAAAATCTTCTTCAGTTTTTGTTTTTTTTTTTTTAAGTTTGACATCTTCCTCTGTAGGAAAGGCCTGTGAACTTAATATTGACTGGGTCTAGCCCTGCTTGTCCACCTTGATGACCAGGCATAAACACATCTGCATATTCTGTTAATAGCTCAGTTTATCTCACGTTTTTGCTCTCGGCACTCAAAACTAGTCCAAATTTGAGGTTCTTAGGGTTTCAATGCTTCCTAGATTTACTGTCTCCACTAGTCGTCGATTCGAGATTCCACTTGTTCATGTTTTAGCCAATTTTCTGTATTATTTCGTGTGGTATAAGATACGCTTTCAACAACTGGGATCATAGCAGCGTTGAAATGATATCAACGTTTTTACTTTCTACCTGTGCGAAATATCCCTGATGTTCAATGATAGGAGAATCTGGAGTAACATAAAAAAATGAAAGCATATATTATAAGAAGAAAACAAACAGCAATTGATCTGGATAAAGAGTCTAATAAAATTTTTTATATTTTCTCTACTTTTGAGCTAACCTAGCGCTACTGATAGGATACAAAACCAATTGTTCAGAGCCAGATGCTGGTTGGACGTGCGGGGGTTGATTTCCTTGGTGTAGTTCTTCTTCATTTATCCGCAGCTCTTGAATGATGTTTGCCTTTCAGAAAGATTGTTGGAGAGGTGGATGCACATCTGGGGGTGTCGATCAGCTTCCCATTTATCTACCTTGACCACTTTCGTTTGCACTTCTTCTGCGGCTGTAGGAATGTACCCTAGTCCAAATGGTCCCATGCTGCCCCTCTTTAAACTAATGGCCCTCCTTGCTGGTTACCTTGTTCACTTCATTGAAGATCTGCAGCCCCAAGCCTTCTAAACCCTCTTCCCTAATGTAAGTATGGCTGTTCTCCTTATTATATGGCGTATCTGCTCGCCAAGTACGTGACTATCTGACTATTGCGATGAATTTGACATTTTGGTGGAGACTAGAGGGGATGGCTCCAACAGGCATGTATCCAGGGTCGTCCCAAAAGGCAGGTTGAAAGAACTTGGGATGTCGAGGACGGAATGCGATTGTGGAATACTTGTGGACCAATTTCTACTGACAGGTTTACCTTCCCCACTATGGTCTCTTCTTGACCCGTCGAAGGATCTGACCACTGTGGGAGCTAGGTTTTATGTTGCTTGGATCAACCCCCAGTAAGTCGATTGTTGACAAATGAGCAAAACGATGGGGGTTGATCCGTTTTCGTTTTAGTACCCAAGAGGTCAATGGTGTCTGTTACACAGACCACTATGAACTGTCGGTTGGTATGTTGTTTCACTCTTCTCCTAGCTCTGTCGGAGAGAAGGATTATTTGGGTCCATTGCGAAGATAGAGTACGCCACGTGACCTAATTTGTCTGTAGCGATTACTTCCAGACCTGGAAGCTTTTCAGCATCTTTAAAGTGTGCTTCCCTATGAAGGCTCGGATGGTTGTGAGAAGCACATGAGTGATATCTGCACTAGAATACCTTTTTTTATTGTTCCATGATCTTGTTTTCGCTGGCCTTAACCATCTTCGTAAACGCAGCAGACCTCTTCCTCTTCTTCCCTTTTTTCACGTTGGGTCTTCGGTCGGGCCTGTTACTTTGGATCATATTATCTCCTAGTGAAGTTGTGATGCCCCACAATAAGAGCCGCTTTGTCGAGGGCCCGATAATCGGAACGGTGCTGCCCTTGTATTTCTCTGCGGTTATCGGGACATTCGTATAAATATCTTTTTCTTGAGATTTGTACTCAGTTTGATTGTCCTCATAGCACTGTATAACCCTGAGTTCTTCTGAGAGTTGCTCATGTGATGTCTTCCCTCTTCCTTTAAGGGTTGTCTTTCCTTCTCAAATTACGAGTCCCCATCCATTGGTGGGCCATTACTCAGTTCGGGGTATAAGAAGAGTCTTACCATATAATTGAAATCCTCACATGTGATTCTTCAAGTGCCAAACGTTGGGTCCTCGGCTAAACCATCTCTCTTAATGTGTGCTTTTGGAGTTTTTCTGGAGCTTGGTGGGATTGCTTCTTCTGTTGCTCAATTGAATTCTTTTTAGGGGCTTCTTTGGGGGGGTCAGCCACTCCTCTGATTGTGTCATGTTGATGGTTAGTAGCTTGTGTCTGGCAGTGGGTTGGTGATGACATTGGGTGCTGGGGCAATTCACGGAAATCAATTGTATGATTCCTGCATCAATTTAAATCTTGGATTTTGTGCCCGGGGCCTCCAGCACCTATCTGTGGAATGCCCCCCCCTGACCCATGTGGTGTTTAAACTTGAGATTTGAGTCAAAGTTCTTAGGCTTGGACCCGGGCATTGGGGGTCTCGAAATAATCAAAATTTTTCCTCCCTTAGGTTTGAGCGAATGGTGATGCTTCTAATCCTGCACCCCGCGCCCTACCTTGCAAAATGGATGAGGTCTGGCCTCCCCCAGGTGTGAAAGTAGGTCTTGTCTAGGGTTTTGACAAATATGGATGTCAATTCCTTTTTAGATTGGGGGTTGCCCCTGGGGGCCCGGGCTCTCCAGCGTTGAGATACTCCTTGAACGACTCAGCATGTTTTCTGGAGACCCCCCAGGTGATTACGGATGAGGGACTTAAATTTGAATTATATTGGTCAAAAAATGCCCGGGTAATTCTCCCAAGTTTTTTAACAATGTTGAAGTCCATGTGGGCATCCCAGACTAGTGGGGGCCCTAGAGGCTGTCTTGGAATGTCTGGAGATGAGTTGGTCGTATTGAGCTTCTTGTTTTTTCCGGGGAAATATACCCTGGTATCATTTTGGGGCACCCAAAGTCCCATCTACTTTTCAAACTTGGGGTTTTGAATTTTTAGGGTTATCTCTTCCCTGTATGCTGGCAGTTTTGTGATTCCGGTGTTCAAAACCATGGGGCCTTCAATGTTTTCATCTTTCATGGAGCTGTGGAAGAGTCGCTTCTCCATCTCCTTCTGTCTCTTCCATCTCCTTTTTCGGTCATCAGAGGTCGGCCCTGGTTGACTTTGGCTCATATTTAAAGGCCGGTTAAGGTGGGGAAATTTATTCTTCATTTCCCGGGGCTGTCCCCCCACTGCTTTCCCCCTTTTTGGCCCTGAATACTCTTCTTGGGTTGGCTAAGTGTTTTGGGGGGGCCGTGCTTTCAGTTAAGAGGTGAACCTGGGGAGTGTTGTTGGACTGTTTGTTCTAGGGACATGATCCTAGAGTCCCAAAGGGAGCTTCAACATTGGGTTGTTGCGGTTTTCGCCACTGTTTGGGCCCTTTTTGCTTGAGCGGTGAGAACTGGGCTTCTGGAGGGTTCGGTTGCTTGGAAGCATTTTGATACCCGGATGCGCATTTTGTTTTTATTTTTGTGCAATGAATGTAAGTGATATGCATGTGTCACGCGGATGCTAAAAGTAAAAGGTTTGACAACTGATGACAAAGTGATATTGAAAATTTGGAGTTTAAAAAAAAATTACAAATAAAGAT
>JBBMOL010004355.1:0-10547 GCA_037954665.1 Laguncularia racemosa | reverse complement strand
TATTAAATGAGTCAAGAGGTTAATTCAAGTAAATTAGAGAGAGTCATCTACAATTTGGATCAAAGACAAGGATTTACACCGTCGGAGGGAAAAGTACATGGGCGTGTATTTGAAGTACACGGTCGTGTACTTGGTTTGGAATCAACAAAAAGATACATGATTGAAGTAACACAGCCGTGTATCTGTCTTGAAGAATCAACAGAGGGAGGCACGGTTTGTGATTTTGGCTGTGGGAGAAACCGTACCATACACTGACAAGAAGGAGGAAATGTGGACTATCAACAGAGATAAACACGGCTTGTGATCTAGCCATGGTAGAAGCCGTGGCACACACTGAACACGGATGATGATATATGAATTATCAACAGAGGAAGGCACGGTTCTAAATCTGGCCGTGTTGTTGGGCGTACTAGGGGGGAAACGATTATTCACTTCTCGAGATTTTACTTGAAAAAGGAAAGATATTTTCGTATCTTGCTAGCTAAAGATCCTTTGCCATTCCCTTAACAATATAAATAGAACCAACCTTAGAGGAAAAAGATCAGATTCTTTTGGGGGACAAGAAGGAAGAAAGGAGGCAGGGGTAAGGGAAACCGGCAACAAAGACTTTTTCATGTTTTCACTTTTAATTTTTCGTTTTAAGGATGAACATGTGTAGCTAAGCAAATTTTCTAGCCAAAGGATCATTGAAGTTTAGTTCTTCACGGATTGTGAGATCTAATTGAGTTACTTTTTTCTACTCTTTGTTTTCGGATATTTATATATCTTCTGGAAGCTTTGTCAATATTATCTTTGTTGATTGGTATGAATTAGAGCTCTTCTACTCAATTAGCAATTTAATATATTGTCAACTAGTACGTCAAATCCGTAATTGTTTGATAGTTCTAGTTTGGGTGACACAATAACATGTTTGATTATAAAATAGATAGTCGAATTCATGTTATGGAGATATATAATCTTGTTTAAATAGGTTATCTTATAAACTATTGGCAATGAATTTGGTAGTCTCTCTTATTTTTAATGCTATTGATAGATTAAATCCTAAGAGCTTGTTTAGGGTTGTCTAATCGATAAGAGAAATAATCAAAGAGCTTGTTTTGATTATCATGAAAGTAAGGAGGGATAGGTTATTAGAGCTTGTTAATAACCTTAACCAGTTTATCTTGTTATAAATGATAGAAAATATTTGCATCGATGATCAATTCCTAGAATTAAACTATCTTGATTCCTTTGGCTAGGCTCTTATCAATATTCAATTTTGTTATTTGATTTCAATATTATTTTGATTCACAAAACAAAACCCCACATTCTTCTTTTCCTTTCTAATCTCTTTTAATAGAAATATATTTAACCAATCCCTGTGGATACGACCCTACTCACTACTATACACAAATCATATAATCGTCTAGGAGTAGGTTTTATTTTTGTTGGATTCGACACCCATCAAGGTCTTCAAAGAGCTAGTTCTTTAAGTCAATTGAGTTCATTGCAGGCTATTGGATGTGAGTCCATTGATGTTCCCAATTTGATCAATAGTGTAGGTTATTTGGCATCCAGTAGAAACCGGTAAGTGTGCTTGTCGGAAATACATAACAATTATATGATACAAAAGTAGATATCAAGTTAACATCCTCAAGGTTTAGTTATTCATGGAAGATTTTCATAGCTAGGTTATATAAGCCCTTAGCTCAGGCTCTAGTGATTGGTCCTATGGGAATCCGATTCCAATCAGAATGTCATTAAAAGTAGACAACAAACAAATTTTCCAATAAAATGACGTAGAACATGATTCATTAACCTCATAAAAGTGCTAAGTGTGTTTGTTAATCCAAAAGGCTTTACCATCCATTCATATAACCCATGTTTAGTTTTAAAAGCAGTTTTCCATTTATCCCCCTTTTTCATACGAATTTGGTAATAACCATTCTTTAAATCAATTTCGGAAAATAAATAAGCACCTTTGCAATTCATCAAGCATATCTTCTAATCTAGGAATAGGATATCTATAATTAACTATTATCTTGTTGATTGCTTAACAATCGACACACATTCGCCATGTCCCATCCTTTTTAGGAACTAAGATGATAGGAACTGAACATAGATTGAAGCTTTCTCTTACAAATCTTTCTCCATCAAATCATCAACCTGCCTCTGAATTTCCTTTACCTCTTTAAGATTAGTTCTGTAAGGTAGTTGGTTAGGAACAGATGCACAAGCAGGAAATCAATTTGTTGCTCGATACCTCGTAGTGGAGGTAGACCCTACGATACTTCTCTAGGAAAAAAAGTCTTCATATTCCTACAAAAAAAGACATCACCATACTAGGCAACGAAGAGTTAATGTTAGTATTAGTAAAATAAACATCCTTGTACATAAGTACAAGTAGTTTCCTCACCAACATTGCACTCTTAACTCACTTTTTCTAGCAATTTTCTTTCCTCTCAGTGTTTCAGACTCCTTTCCTCATGTCTCACTAGTGTTTGTCTCTCATTCTTTTCTTTTTTCTCACCCTTCCCTCACACACTCACTTGTTTTTTTTTAATTCTTTTGCTATCCTCACTTGATCCTCGCAAGCTTTCCATGGTTTCTATGGAGTTAGAACCACCTTCCTTTTGTTTAGAACAAAAGAATATTGGTTTTTTGTGCCCATCGCACATCAAACCCTTTCCCATCAAACTGCCATGGTCGACCCAATAATAAGTGACTAGCTTGCATGGGAACTACATCACACATCACCTCATCACGATAATCCCTATGGAAAAAAAAAAAAAAAAAAAAACTTACCTAGTCACCTTCACTTCCCTACACTCATTCAACCATTGCAAACCGATATGGATTGGATGCTTCACAGCCTTTAACCATATCTTATTAACCAACAAGGTGCTAGCAATGTTAGTGCAACTACCACTATCAATGATCAAGCTACATACTTTGTTTTGCATGTGTCTTTAGGTATGAAAGATGTGTTTACGTTGAACCCTTTCACCATCATCCTGCAATTGAGCATGAGGACTAGTCTTGTAACATATAGCTTGCCACTCACAGGTCCCTCCAAGTCGCATCATCATACTCCTTTGAGGGTGATGTTTCATCCTCCTCAAAACTAATACTCTCTACATCTCCATTATCGTGAATGATTATAGCTCTTTGATTTGGACACTAAGATGCAATATGTCCAAATCTCTAACACCTGAAACATTTAATATCATGAGTTCTCGAAGATGGTTTAGTGTCAATTTTACCTTTAAAAGCAGCAACTGGATTCTTAGCTTTCACATCCTCTTTAGACTTCGAATCTATAGGATTCTTCTTCCAATTGTATTTCCATGAAGAGTTGGATGTCGCCCCAGACTTTGGATTGCTCTTATACTTCAATTCTCTCTACTTAATCACCCTATGCAACAACTCTTCCGTATCCAAATAATGATGCAAAATCCACTATGATAGCAATCTCCCTATTCAACCCATTAATGAACCTAGCCATTGTAGCCTCATCATCCTCCTCCACTCTAGCTCTAATAATGGCTATTTCCATTTCTTTATAATAGTCCTCCACACTGTTGGACCCTTATGTCAACCCTTAAAACTTTTTGAGCAAATCCCTATGATAATGACTTGGGATAAACTACTTCTGCATAATGGTCTTCATCTCATCCTAGGTACTAACAGGTCTCTCTCTATACCTATGTCTATTACGTACTAGTTGGTCCCACCAAACACTAGCGTAATTTGAAAATTTAACTGCAGTCAATTTAATCTTTTTCTCCTCAATATAATTATGGTACTCAAATACATGATCCGCTTTTCTCTCCCACTCCAAGTATAACTCTGGATCATTTTTCCCTTGAAACGAGGGTATCTTCATTTTAATACTTACTAGATTACTGTCTTGCCTTTTGGGTGTTCCCTCTCTCCCTCATATAATTATACTCTCCTGAGTCCATTTCCTCACCCTCTTCTATCCTAACTCCTCCCCTCAACGGTCCACTCATGCCTCACCTAACAGTAGTACTGCTAGAGGATTCCCTACTGCATTCCATCTTATCCATCCTCTCATGGATTTGTTCAAGTTCACCACTCAATATTCGCTTCATCTCCCTCATCAACGAGTCAAACGTCGCCCACTTCCCCCTCCTCCATTCTCACCTCCAGTTGGACTTTGTCCTGACATATCTCTATAATCAAGAAAAGAGATTAGTAACACAAATATAATATATTTCTCACAATTCACTTGTATGTTGCTCTCAGTAGTAATGTCCTCACAATTTACTCGTGTTTAGCTCACGGTAACAATGTTCTCGCAACCTGCACTTACAATTCTTTTATATGAACTCAGATTGAAAAAAATTTCCTCAACGTAAACCACTAAAGAAAATCTATTGACTAACTATTGGTTCCGAGTCACGGCAAGCAAGGATGCAATCACGAATTAATTGATATGAAAAGACTCACTACAAAATTGGAAAACACAAGCCAAGAGATATCCAAAACTCAAATAGGAAAGTAGAATATTGCACCAAGCATATAATGGAATGCAATTTAATTCGGTTACAATATGGAAAAAGGCAAGATAATGTTGAAGGTAAGAATTGGAAAGAGTATTATATCTCTTGATTATGTGATTTCAAAGCAAGGATTTTTTTTTTTTTTTTTTTTGTCTTGTAACTTGGCGATTGAATGTTTCATGGCCAAATTCAAATTTTTTTTTAATACAACTTTCCAAGAAGAAAGAACAAGAATTAAATATTTGATTTCAATTTGTTAAGATAAAAATTTTTTGTTGTCAGTCACCAATAGACTTTCTATGACCAAATTCGCAATTCTTTTTCTAGACGAATTTCTAGGGTATGAACAAGAACTATGGAATGAACGAATAAACAATTAACAAAGGATAGATGTTACTTGATTCAAGAAGCCAAAGCTTTGATACCAATGATGCGCAAAACCCTAGGTATGTCAAACCTATAACTCGGCGATCGATAGTTAAAATCGAAATTCCCACGAATTGTCTTAAACAAGTTATAATTTCATAAACTAAATCCCAACCACACCTATTAATTGAAACTTAAGCTATCAATGTTTTTCCCAACGGTTTGTGTTGAAGAAAACCGTGGAGTTCTTTCTCAAGAACAAGAGAGAGCTTTTCCATGAAAAGATATGTTTTCAATAATATGTATAATTGTGTTTTGCGTATTCCCCTATTGCCGTGATATATTGTTATCACATGACAAAAGAATAACCTAAGTTTCCTAACATAGCACAACTAGCCTTCCTTCCTAATGACCAAAACATCTTCTAACTAAATATACTAAAACACAAAACCAAACAAATCATAATAAAGAAAACCGAATGTCTCTCCTCTTTTCAGTTCAATTTCCCTTTTTTAAAATAAATTATTCTAAAGCTTCCATATCCTTGCATCCCTTTGTGGAAATGTGAATCAAGTTGACAAAGGTTGTTTTCTCCATTAGTGTAACTTGGTTCCTTCTCTTATAGGTCCATGACTAGTCCTTGCAAAGCTTTACTCATCCGCTTAGCTCTAGCTAGGTCATCGGGCCTCCAATACCATGTAATGGATCTCAGGTTTTTGGTTCAATTCCTCTTTTATGCTAGTTGATCCTCATCACGAAAAGCATGAGAATTTCCTCCTAATCTCCTACCCTATTTCCTCCAACTACTCCTTCCCAATGTGCATCAATAGGGGCTACTTGAGGAGAGGGTGCCTATGGATTTGCCACTAGTGGTTGTGGAAATGTCATCTGATTAACCCGTGTTACTAGTGTTAGCAACAATAGTAGTAAGATCTTGTAATTGTTCTTCTAAAGTTCTCCTTCACCTGCAGCACGACGTCCCGATGTCCTCCTACAATCTAACTATTAATCTCATTACCAAATTCCTCCATTCAAACTATCATTCGACATGGTTGTTGAATTAAACTTTGAAAATATTTTTTTTATACAATCACACCTTGACAACACATTTCCTTCAATTCTAAATCACACACTCATGGCATAATTCCCTCTAAATCTCAAACACGCTCCCACGGCATAATTTTTGTTTTTATTCTCACAATCACACCTTCACACACAGTCCTCTAATTCTAAATCACACACTCACAACACAATTCCTCTAATCACAAACACACTCCACGGCACAAATTTTTTTTTTTTAACACTCAACACACACACCTCACGCTACAAATTTCTCCACACTCAAAGACTCATAGCACAAATGAATAACATATTCTCCACGGCACAAAATTCTTCAATTCACAATACACACTCACGACACTTCAACAATCACCCCTTGTTTAAAATTCAATTCAATATCATGTATACTACAACACCACATTACGCATACCCTAAATGCTCTCTTATCAACTCATGTCAATGGAGCATTTACGACACTTTGACGCACAATTACACACTTATGGAATCAATTGTAGTAATCCCCAAATCATCCATAGCAATAACCCTAAGGTAATCCTTTCATCAATTCCAATCCACATTGATTAATGGAACATGGCAAAAATTTTTTATGTAATATATCAAATTTTTTAAATTAAAAATCAACAATTGAACAAGTGAAATGGAAATAAACCCTAAATTCCCAAATCAATATCAAGACCCCACGTGAAATTCCTTTCTCAAACCGTAGCTTTGATATAAAATGAGATATCCCAAGATCTAATTCCAATTAACAATGCTAATTGAGGATAAAATTGAGCAATTGTTCAAAAAAATTTGGCGTGATCCCAAATTTTTAAACGTGAACCCAATTTCAGGAACAAAACAAAATAAAAAATTACATGTTCATTATAGAGTTCATCATACCCAAATATAAAAGAAATTAAGATATAGACATATTAAATCTAAAAAAAAATTTGATAAAAAGAAAGCATAAATAAAAACATTAAAATCTAATTTTAATTTTCTAATTCTATTTAATCAAATTTTTCCTACTACTTAAAAAACAAAACTAAAAACTATTATGCTATCTAATACTCACTATAATCTAATCTTACTATAATGTCCTCTTTCTCTATCTGGAACTCTATATATATATTATAATGATGGAGTTTAGCACGGTTAGAATTTTGGGGATGATATGGATGAAATCTTGTGCTCTTCAACGTATTTCTCATTCTCAAACAAAATCTGATTTTGGAATTCTGATTTGATCTTCCCCCTCCTTCCCCATTATATTATATATAAATATATCATATTAGAAGCTTTGGACGTTGGAATGAAATCATTGTCTCCGTGTTTTCCGGAATGTTTTCTAGCTATTTTTTTGGCATGTTTTGGATTTACATTACAACATGATCATGTCGTCTTACCGTTTTACAATTTATCCAACTTTTGTCATCAACACCCCCAATCAGCACGGCCCATGTTGCTAAACGTGTACATTTCTGTGCAACTTCCATTTTCAACACCCCCACCAGCACGGGCGTGTTTGCATAATGTTATAGCTTAGATTTCCTCCTTTCCTTGGCTTAACTCATACTTTGGAAGGATTTGTTTTCCATTGTTGGGCACGTCGATGTTGATTCACATTTTTAGACTTTCATTTTGTAGAAATTAAATTTTCTCTTCAATTTTTCAAGTAATTCTCCTATAATTCACAAATTATAATTTAAAGACTCTAAATTAAATAAAGATTAATTAAGTGCATTATTTATACAAAATGTAAGAAATTTAAATAAAAGGTTATTATATTTATATAAATAATTATATATTATAACCCTTATCAAAATTCCCCCACACTTGAGTCTTTGCTTGTCCTCAAGCAAAATAAACTTTAAAGATCAAGGATAAATTTCTTAGTTAATATTTAAATAGATTACATTCATAATAAAGTTATTTTTCCATAACATCTTTTTTTCCCCTAATCATGTTTAATGTTCTATAGATACTAATATTAGAGTTCAAGAGTTAATTTTTGAAATATCAAAATTTATCATTTTATTTAAACAAAAATTTACAAACTCAAAATCGTACTAGACTTACTTAATCAAAAAAAAGGTTTTTTAAAAAAATTCAACTTAAATTAAGGTATATACTTCCTCTTTTTCATCCCTCCAGGTACTTTTGATGTTCAACTAAAGATTTTTTTTCCCTCTATCCCTTGAAATCCTTCCTATTCTTTTTTTTTTCAATTTATGGAGTAATTTCATTTGTTAATTTAAATCCCAAACCAGTGATTCCAAGTTCATCACTCAAGGTCAACAACTATTATTCCTCGAAAGGTACCCTATAAGCTTAATTTCTCGAGTCAACGAGGCCCACTATTGAACTTTATTTATATATTTCTTTCTTTCTATTTTTTTTTCATCTACTTCTATTTTATAGGAAGAGTCCTCAAAAGATTTTTTTTTTTTTAATTCAATTATTTTAAGATCATAGTTTCTCATAAGGATTTCTAGGAACATCTATATATCAAAATAAGTTTGAAAACTCGAATTCCTAATTCTTAATTAGTAATATCCTTCCAATCTTGAGTTTCTAAATTTTAAGCCAAAATAACGTATATAAATTTTGATTTACTAAGATTTCAAATTCAACTCTAATCGAGTTATTCTAAGTTCACTAATGAAAAAGTAAAGATATATCAAGGAAAAAAAATTTTTAATAAATTATTAAATTATGAATGCAATTTTAAGAAGGTTTTATATTATATTATTCCCCCCACACTTAAATGGTACATTATCATCATTGTATAAAATAGAATAATAAAATAAACAAGTGGGAAAAAATAAACAGAAGACTTCCTTGATAATGCTTTATAGACTTGGAGAGCAATTCCTACTTTTTACAAGAAAGAGTTCTTAACACAGTTGGTGAATGGAGGTGTGTAAACTCCCATTGGCTTTCTTTTTTGTCTCTTATGTCCTAAATCATACCTTACAGTACAAAGATCAAGGAAAGTAATATTATATATATAAGTCAACAGACCTTAACACAACTTTGTAACATGGCGTGTAACTCTAGGTGTAATGTGGAATATCAACATAGCCTAAACACGACTGTGTTGTATGGTCGTGTATCTTTCGGTTAGGAGCTTTTCTAAGAAACACGGTCACAACATAACCGTGCCTAATGCCCCCCTTTTTCTTTTTTGAAATAACTAAGTGTGATTAAAATTAAATCAAATTAAACTAAATTATAAAACTAAGTAATATTTGGGTTGCCTCCCAAAAACGTTGTTGTTTAATGTCGTTAACTTGAACGTTGTTACCTCATTTGTTTAGTCAGGGGGGCAACACTTATATTTCCAGTAATAAGGTTTCTTGGATTTGCCTAGACCCTTTAAATTGCCATAAGTGTGATATTGTTGTATTGGGTCCTTGTGAATACCATCCTACACTAATATAAGTATACAAGTTAGATGTATTCACTAAATAGCAAGTACTGTTATTATTTTGAGGATGTGAAATTATGTTAGGCATTTTAAAAGTTTTTTTCTTTTATCCCCTATTTTCAAAGTTAAAGTGCAATTACCTACATCTATTATTGCTTTTGCAGTAGCTAGAAAAGGGTTCCTAAAATTAGTGGAGCATTTATGTCTCCATCATTACTAAGATTACGAAGTCCACTAGGAAGATAAATGTTCCTACCTTAACCAACACATTTTCAATGATACCGATAAGATTTTCAACAGACTATCAGCTAATTGAATACTCATTTGTATTGAGTTTAGGTTTCCTTATCCTAATTTCTTAAATATATGATGCGACATTAGATTTATGCTAGCACCTAAATCAGTTAAGCATCATTTACTGATAAAGTGCTAATAAAACATGGTAAAGTAAAACTCCTTAGATTTTTTAATTTCTCTAGAATATATTCTATAGGATAGTAGCATCCTCATTGAGGCTGACTGTTTAGATTTCTTCTAGTTTCTTCTTGTTGGAAAGCAAGTCCTTCAAGAATTTTACATACTTCGGCATCTGTGATAAAGCCTCAAACAAATGGTAAGTTTATATGAAGTTGTTTGAAAAGTTCTAAAAACTTACTAAATTGGTCCTTTGAATGTTCCTTCTTAAGTAGAGTTGGGTAAGGAATTTTTGGAACATACTCTCTATATTTGGGGGTTGCTCCTTCTCCTCTTATGTTTTAGCTTCCCTCTCAGTTTGCACTACTTCTTCATCAACTAGAAGATTGCTTTGACAGTTCCTAGGTTAGGCTCTGTATTTCTAGGTAGAGTTCCTTAAGGTCCTTCTGAAATCATTTTCTCAATCTATTCTACCTAAGTTTCTAAATTCCAGATCGAAGTGCTTGATTCCTTATCAATGCTTCTATAGCTTGGAAGTGTGTTTTAGTTGTTTGAATAAAAGTTCGATTTTTTCTGTTCTAGGGGTGATGTGCCTGTGTGTAGATTATGGGAAGACATTCCTTGGTTAATTTTCCGATGAAGAGATTAGGGAAGATTCCTCCAACCCAAATTATAAGTAGTGTTGTAGGGGTTATTTGGTTGCGTTTGGAATGCTACAAAATTAGCATTTCATTAAATATAAATAAACTTTTAGTTCTGGCTGTTTAAAG
>JBBMOL010004354.1:0-10551 GCA_037954665.1 Laguncularia racemosa | reverse complement strand
TTTTCCCCCCCATCAACAACCCTTTTCCCCCCTCAAAAACGTCATTTTGTATCAAAGCCTTCTTAACCTTTGATGGTTGATTAATCTGTTGCTGGACATTATGGACCTCTGAAGGTGGCATAGGATTCAGAATAATTCGTTTGCCCTCCTTTTGGAACAAATATGTATTCCTAAAGCCATCATGTAAGACCTTCCTGTCATATAACCAAGGTCTGCCAAGCAAAATATGGGATGCACACATAGGCAAGATATCACATTCAATTTCATCACAATACTTGTCCCTTATACTGAAGGGTACCCTAGCTCTTTGGGTAACATACAAACTTCTTGATCATTAAGCCAATGTAGTTTATATGGTTTAGGATGTGGAATAGTTGAAAGCTTTAGCTTCAATACCAAAGATGCAGCTACTACATTAGTACAAACTACCACCATCTATTATAAGGACACACAAATTTCTTGTATCCTACAAGAAGTGTAGAACAAGTTTTCCCTTTGTTCTTCCTCTTTATTAGTAAATGTACTTAATGTGCGTCGCAATACATTAGCATATTGAAGCATTTTCACTAGACATTGTGGAATTTAAACTCAATCAACACGTGAACAATATTCCCACTTCTTTCAAGATCACGATGCAACAAATTTTCTAAGTTCCACAAGTTACTCCCACGGCACAACACAAGTGGCAACAACAACAGTATGCTTCCACTTCCATGGCAAACAATAATAAATGGGAACAACAACAAATATACTTCCACTTTCCACGGCAAGGATGACAACAAAACAAATATGCCACTTTCCACAATTGTAATCCGAAAATCAACAATAGGTAGCAACTCCAATTTGAATTTCAAACCACTTCACTAATTGCATGCCTCCTCAATTGGTAAGTAATGAACTTCAAATTCAAATAGCACTCATTAACTCCTACAAATTAATGGAATGTGTTTGAATTCAAATAGATTCCTTACTACTCAACTCAATGCAAATATGTAAAATGAACTTCTCCAATTCAGAATTACACAATGGAATCACAACAACAAACCATCACAACCTTCCTCACGCCACAAGCTAGTCACGGCAAGAACAAAGGTAATCTTTCAGGTTCACAAAATTGTTGAATTAACAACACTTCTATTCTTCTTTCCTCCATGAAAATAATTAATCACAAGATGATACAACAACCTTCCCAATCCAACTCCAACAAATAGGAAATTAAAATTCCAATCAAGGTAATTTCGCAACTCACAAATTACAACAACACAATTTGCGGTTCAAAGTGATTATACCCTAATTGAAGATGATAATTCACGAAATCAAACAACAATCAATCCCTTCTCTCAACTTGTGCTCTGATACCAAAAGATGATGTACTCAAAACCACTTTGAAGCACAATCAAATGACTCAAATAAAACAAGTCTCAATTCAATCACAAACCGGTCCACTTAGGTGACAATTCACGTGAACACCTTTGGAGATTTAGATGAAAAATGTAAATCAATTGATGCAATTACAATCTCTATTTTTTAATATTCACCAAGTAACCACAAAAGGATTAAAATCCACGTGAAAATCAGATCAAAGGAAGCACAAAACCGTAAATTCCACTCCCCCCTTCAATTCCAAATTCACGCCAATCACTAAATGATATATATATAATTCAAGTACTAAAGAACAATCAATCTTACAAGATTGTTGTCCACGAAATACAATAACAAATATGTCCAAGAAAGATTCAAATCTACCCTAGATATGACTCACTAGAGAAGAAATGAACATACAACAAAGACGAATCGACATGACTCACAATTCTCCTTTGTCGCACTCCCCACAATTCATTTCTTGGGTTGAAATTGATAAGAGGTTTGAACTAAGGATGAACCCTAATTCCACACGTGAAAGTGCTAGGTTATTTCTGCAAAATATGGCCTCCACAAACCCTCTCTTAAGCAAGTATTTATACATGCTACTCTTAGGGTTAGAAAGTGGTCAAAATACAAGTTTGGTCACTTTTAAGGTGGCTAGTCCTAAAATGAAAATTACAAGGAAATAAAAGTGTCCCAAAACCAAATTACAACCAAAATAGTTCATAAAAGAAGAAATATAAAAAAAGAAATGGTCCTTCATGATGCCGGTCTTCAAGAAGCTTTTGAATCAAGTTCCGTAGACAACCCTGATTCACTCAGTAGTATAGGTGTTTTTGGCATCCTGTAAGACTGACAAATGAACCTGCTGAAATGAATCAAATTATAGTGCAAAGATATAGGAAGAAGGTTAGTTTTGTCTAGCAAAACCCTCAAAGCTAGATTATGGAGACCCTTAGCTCGGGCCCTATTGATAGGTTTTGGAAGATTCTGATTCCTATCAAAAACCCTAGTTAACAGGTATTCATACTTGCTCCAATTAGGGTAAAAAATAATACAAAAATTACTAGGATGCCACTTAAGTGGCTGGTTCAAAAATCAACAAATACAAGTACTGATAAAATCGTCGGTTCCCAAAAGAAACAATTACAAATACAAATGGTCCTCAAGTGGCAAGTTCTTCACTTCAGTTGAACAATTTGTGGACCGTTTAATGTGACTCCAAGAATGTCTTGCTAGTTGATCCTGAGTGCATGTTATTTGGCCATCTTGTAAAAACCGATAAATGTACTTGCTAAAGTGCAAAATAAGCATTATTAGATAAGATGTGACCATATGTGGATTTCTAGGCTCATGCATCCAATTTAGGTTTCTCCACTGCTGGAACTACAAGATTGATTCCCATCAATGAGGTTTGCAACTGCTCCTCCAATGTTCTTCCACCTGCAGTTTGATGACCTTGACCACCACCAACTTGGCTATTGGCCTCATTGCCAATTCCCCCATTCACACTATCATTCGACATAGTTTGAAATTTCTTTTCTTTTCTTTTCTTTTTTATCACTCACAGTCACCACTTCACAATAACTACACACTTCCACGCCAACAACAACTATCACAATACTACACCACAATGCACTTATACTCATGATGTAACACACACTTCCACGCCTCAATTTATAATTAATACAATCACGATGCAATACACTTCAACCACACACTCACTTCGCCAACACACATAACTTAACTACGGTACAAGCTTCAATCACAACACATACTTACACTCCTAATTCACAGCAACAAACAACAAATGAAACAATTAATGAAGGCTTCTCCAATAGGTAAGTAAACAATTCAAAAATAGTTTAAAGTGTATTAAGATTAACAATACATAATAACTCCCTCAGATTATTGTTTACTTTTGAATTCAAATTGTTTCCAAATCTCCATGGCAAGAAGAGCAAATCTGAAAATTGCACTCCCAATTTCAAGAATTTGCAAGGAAATAATAAAGCAACAATCAACACTACTTAAAATGATGGAATTCAAATTCAAAGAACTTCCCCTTTCTTCCACTCACAACCTAATCATGACAAGGATGCAAGCTGATTTCTACACTTCACAATACTTCAATTATAGATCACACAAGCAATTAAAGGAACTTTCAAATAAGATTTCAAATTTCTTTCCCAACAATTCATTTCGGAATAAGGATTAAGAACCCTAAACCCAAATTGTGAATTACAAAATTTCCCTTCTTTAAACTTTCTTTAACCAAAAAATATGATGTCCCTTAAAACCAAAACTATGTTGCTTTGAACCACAATATGAGTGCTCTATACCAAAATATAATTGTCTGATCCCCAAAATTTTATGAGTGTTTTTGCCCAAATGCAAAACCAAAGCCAATTAAAGAATAACCCCAACCTGCCCACAAAAAATGGGTGATACCAATAACACGTTAACCTTAAATTGTGTGAATAGTTGCAAAATGCCAAATTATGAGGGGATCCTTGCAATTGAAAGATTTTAAAGGATAACAAACGATAAACCGAATTCCCAATCAAAATTGGGCTAAACCCAAAATTAAAAAAAATTTGGGAAACCCCCAAATACGTAAACAGGAACAAGTAAAAAAAAGCAATTACAATAGATTACCACTAGAAAATTGGAAGAATTTAAAGAAGATCGATATGATCACAAAAATCCTTAACCCAAACTCCCCACAATTTAAATTGAAATTGAAAAGAGTGTATTTGTAAAGATGGAAACCCCTTCATGGCAAAAAAAAAAAGGGCAGATTTTCTAATTGTTCAAAGTCCTTTCTAAACTTATTTAAAGTATTTTACTTGCTCCAATGGGGTAAAAACAACAAAAACCAAATTACAATAAAACCAACAAATGATCGGGTTCTTAAGCAAAAAAAGAAAATTATAAAATAAATCTTTTTTAAAAAGGCCGATTCTTATTCCAGGAACACATGTGGCTGGTTGATGTAAGTCCAGAATAACCCATAAGTACCCTTTGTGAAATTTTTTTTTTACATCTTGTAAAAAAACCGAAAAATTGACCCGTTTAAATGTAAAGACAAAATTGTTTGATAAATAAGATAAATGTGGATATTTGGGTTCATGTTCCAATTTGGTTTCCCTATCCCAGAAAAAAAAGGTTTTTATTCCCATTAACTCATACGGAAAGCTAAAAGAAAGGGGGTTAGTGGTTTAGTTTGAGGGCCTATTTGAACCGATTTTTAGGAGGGTGTTTAAATTTTTTGTTAATTTTTTTTTTTATATTTTTTAGGAAAAATTTGAAAGAAAAGTGGTTTTATGTGAGAAAAAATGGGGGGCAAATCAAAGTTTGGAGCTTTCTTGAGGGGGTTTCTCCTTGGTCCTTAACTTGGGGCTTTGGGTAAGAGCTTTTTTCCATTAGATAAAAAGGGTTTGATCCTAGGGGGACATGCTCAATTGAGGGCATTTTCATTAATTTAGTCCCCCTTTTTCCTTTGGCCTAATCCGTTTTTAGTTGGTTTTTTGTTGCTTCCCAACAAGTTTACAAAGGTTTGGTGATTTAGGAGCATTTTGTGGGTCAATTCCTTTATTTTCTTGTGATTTAAAAAGGCTTTAAATAGGGCTTTAGGTGAATTTTTTTTTAAAAATTTAGGTTGAGATCTGGTCGTTTGTTTGCTCAAATGTTGCCTTTTTTTTCCTTTCTCAAGTCACTTAAAGTTGGAATCATGTTTTCCAATTTTTGTTTTCCCAAATTTAATGTTTAAAAGGTTGGATTTGATTAAATTTTTAGGGATTTTTTTTTATTTTAGGGTTTTTTTGACATTTAAGTTTTGGTTTCATTTGAATCGAATATCGGGTTTTTCTAAGCTTGACGTTGACTATCTCAATTTTGAAGGAAATCTTAACGTCGATGGTTGGTTCTGAGATTTTAAAATTTGAATTTAGGCTTTTTGAAACAACCAAATTCAAGTTTGGTTTTCCTAAGGTGATTTTTTTGTCATTGAGTTTTGGTTAATTTTCAAGTTCTTTCGTTTGGATACACTGGTTAGTTTGCATATCGCAAGGCAAATCACTTTTTGTCATTGGGCTTTGGTATTCGTTTTCTAATGTATTTCTTGATATTTTCTTCATACTAATTCTTGAATTGTAATTTTTTTTCAAGGTGTTTTGATTTGTTATTATTGTTATTATTTTGGATTTGGGCTTAAGTTGGAATTTGATTTATTATTTTTAGGGTTTGTTATTTAAATTAGAGTTTACATTGTTGATTTGGGGTTTACAAGTTGATTATGGTGTCATGAATTCCTATTCTATTGCTTAGATTTTTTTTGTTTAAGGTTTGAGATATTATTTTATGTTTTAAGGGACAATTTTGGATTTTTGTCAAATATTTTGGGGTTATGGACCTAGTTCTTTGGTATAGGATTAAATATCTTATTAATTCTTGGAAATGTCTCCAAAATTTCTTCTAGTGATTTTTTATGCTATTTCAAAATTTATGGGGTTTACATGTAACCTCTTTACTTGCAAGGCGGTTTTTATGTTGTGGGTGCACCATGATATGGTAAGTCTTGGGAATTCTACTAGGCCCCTATAGTGTCGTTACATCTTTCATGTTTATTTTGCTTCTAAAGGTTTTATCGTGCATTCCATGGTTTTCTTCTCTTTAGAAACTCTTAAAAAATCATGTAGATCTCTTGGGGAAAACCCTTTTAATAAGAAATGAAATAGTTATTTGATTCAATGTTGTCCTTTCTTTCTTTCATGAAGTTAGTTTGGTTGTTAAGTGAGTTTTTCCTGATACCAAAAATTATGATGTGCCAACAACCCTATTGCAAGTACACAAAGCCAATTGAAGAATCAACTAAATGAAGTTCACAAAATGGAGGGGATTCCACTTCCCATGAACTCTAATTGCACGAATCAATTTGCTTTGTTACCAAATTATAATGTACCAATTGGAATTCTAATACCAATTAAAGAAAACAAGCACATTGATTCCAATTTCCAATTAAATGGCGTGAACCCTAGATTGAAAATTGAACCCAAATTGCAGGGAACAAGCCCAAAACATAAAAGTAACTAATTCATTACCAGATATTACACTTTTAGTTGGAATTAGGATAAACTTGTAATTTGTTGATATTACTCACAACAAATCCAAGTCCTACTCGCTACAAACCCTAGAAGAAGTTAATAAGAGTCTTATGAAATAGAGAAAAGTCTCTTCTTTCCCCGTGAAATGGCAGCCAAATGTATATGTCAAAAAGTTCCCTTCTAACCCTACTTTGCAAGTATTTATACTTTCTTTAAATAGGGCAAATTTAAAAAAAACAAATTACAAGTAAAAAGCAACAAGTGACCGGTTTTAGCAACAAAGGAAAATTATAAGTAAAAACCCCTCCCAAGTGGCCGGCTTCTTCACTTTCCCTGGAACAATTATTGGAGCGGTTCTTTTAATTTATGTAGGTCCATGAATAACCCCCCCAAAATAAGCATAATGGGAAATTTCCCACTAACCTGTAAAAAAACCGATAATGTACCTGCTGAAATGTACAGCTAATACATAATAGAAAAGAAGATACTAAACGAATATTCTCGGGTCTAATATTCAAAGAGGACCCTCATTGCTAAATTTTGTAACCTTTGGCTCTTCCCCTAGTGATAGGTCCTGTGGGTATATGATGCCTATCATTAAGCCTTTCTCGTTTCAATAAGGGTTTATATCATAAGTGTTGCAATTTCTAATGCCTTTCTTACTACTCTACAGCCTAGTCATGTACGTGACTCCCCCAATTGAAAAATGCTTCTTTGAGGTTTAGCCATATCACTCTTAGGAGAATCTCCCACATGTCGAATTTTGTCTTGAAATATTTATTGCATTTTGCTCATCTTTATTCTTGTTTGTTTGCTTAGAGTGACATATTGGGATTCTTGCGTGTAAATCTTCTTTTTTTTTTTTTTTCAAATTCTTGTTTGCTTGAGGTTTAATTCTTTTTTCAAATTTATGCACCTTTCTTTGACTCTCATCTCCCCTTTTACTCTTTTGTAGGTAAGGAAGCTCAGCACTTGAAGGATTTGTGATCACGATAAGAGTTAGGCATTAACAAACTTGGCTTGCACTTGTAACAAGTGGTCCAACCCACAATGATTTTAGGAGATTTGACCCTTTGTCATTTTGCCTTTAGTTGCTCTTGGTTTGTATAATTGTGTGATTTTAAGGGTTTGACTCTATCTGCGACTCATAACTCATAGCTTAGCTTAGGGGTAAAGCAATGGCAATTGGAATTGCAATTGTGATGAGTCGGGGCCCCCCTAATTGCATCATTTACTTAGGTGAGCCCTCCTTCTTTTCATTCTATCCGACATCTATCATAATGTGACGAGTTTGCTTATTTGATTTTTTCTTTCAATATTGAAGGAAGTCATTCTTTTGTTGGATAAATTTAGCCTAATAGTTATTGGACATCATTGATCCCTCACGAATACTAAAATGTGGCATTCAAACATAAGAACCTTGCATGTTCGCTAAGCCCTTATCCCTTTCCCCCTAATGCGATGGACTTGAGGTAAGGTCAAACACATCCCACTCGAATAACTCAATCATCTTATAGGATAAACTTAATTCACCATTCCCCTTTTCTTATACATTGTGAACAACTATTAAAGGCTTTCGTGCCTTAAGTCGAAGAGCAGGAGGCATCACTTGATCAAACATTTGACCTCATGTGGACAACTAATAATTGCAAGTAAATGCTATTTCAGCTTCCATAGGGGTATGTACCATAATAATATAAATAAGGCACTCCCTTCCTTTTTTTTTATTTTTTATAGCTAACTCCAACCTTTATGCCATTTATTTTCATATGGACTTTTAACTTGTAATTGAGTATCAATCTTTGAGTGCCAAATACTATATGAACATTGTGAAACCCTAGAAAATTAGGCCATGTTTTATAATTAAGTTAACTAAAACAACTATTTAAGATCTCAATGGGAGTAGAAAGTACCTAATTGTTTTTTCAAATAATTAGTTCATGCTTATACTTACAATTAAGCATCAAATTATTGGCTACATAAAGTTAGCCTTTTAATTTTTATATAATAAGAGTTTTATTTAATCAATTCAAGATTCTTTTAAAATTTATTTGTATAGAAATTTTTCTTCTTTTAAGAGATGTAAATGATTACTTATCTGAGGAGCTTTTCTCCCCTAATTTTCCCAAAAAAGCTACTTTTTAAAATTAACTTCTTAAAAGAAGCTACTTCACTAGCTTCTTAAGGAAGCATCTTGATAAACTTGATGACAAAGTTTGTCAAAGAAAACCAAAATTTCTACCAATTAGTACCAATTTCTTGCACTTCCATTCAATCCTAAACTAAGCAATTAGATGATGGCAAGATTCTTATCTTAATTGAATATCTTATGGAAAAGGAAAACCCAAGTATGAAAACTTGATAGATTGGTTTAGAAATCAAAATAAAAAATCCCTTTAAAATTTTAGCTCAAATGTCATCTATAATTCTTAAGGATTTTTTTAAGTAATTATTTTTATAAATTTTATTAAAAAAAGAAATACACTTAAGATTTAGCTCCAAATGAACCCGAGTAAGGTCTAGGAGCTAGAGAAACTTTATATTCTGTAAGTTGACCTAAGTCAACTTAGTCAAATTAAAAGTCAACTGACTTTAAACCCCACTCACTAACTTAAGTCTTTCATTCGACACCCTTAGGGAAAACTTGAGTAAACTTAAGACCCTTAAAGCTAGGACTCAAGTTGACTTAGAGAAGACTTGGTAAATAAGACATTAAGAATTCATATGATATCCTTTTCCAATAAAAAGTAATGAATTTAACTTCGTAAAACTTTTGTTGAAAACCGTTAACTATACTAAATTTCCACTAAACACCTTATCTAAGAGTTTGATCTTATTCGCGATTTTTCACCTAATACCTAAACCTTGAATTTAGTCAAATTTCATCTATAGGACCAATACTTAGCCCCAAATATTCATTTTTGATGGGTGTCGAATCCAACAAAAAAAAAACCTACTCCTAGACAATGATATGATTTGCGTATAGTAGTGAGAGGGTCGTATCCACAGGGATTTGTTAAATATTTTCTATTCAAAGCGAATAAAGAGGAAAAGAAAAATGGGGGGTTTTGTTGGTGAATCAAATTAATATTGAAACAAGATAAAAAAATCGAATATTGATAAAAAGCCTAGCCAAAGGAATCAAGATAGTTTAATTCTAGGAATTGATCATCGATGCAAAAGTTTTCTATTTTTATTTCTAGATAAACTGGTTATTTGGGTTTTTAACAAGCTCTAACAACCTACCTTTCCGTACTTCCTCGATAATCAAGAGAAGCTCTTTGAATTATTTCTCTTATCGATTAGACAACCCTAGACAAGCACTTAGGATTTAATCTACCAATAGCATTAAAAACTAGAGAGACCACCAATTCATGCCAATAGATTATAGATAACCTATTTAAACATGATCATACACCTCCATAACATGAATTCGATCATCTATTTTATAACCAAACATGTTTTGTGTCATTGAGACTAGAAAAAATCAAAAAAATTACGGATTTGACGTATTAGTTGAAAATATATTAACTTGCTAATTGATAAAAAGAGCTCTAATTCATACCAATCAACAAAGATAATAAGACAAAACGATTAGAAGATATATGAATATCCAAAAACAAGAATAGAATAAATACAAGTCAATTAGACCTCACAATTCGTGGGAATTAAACATCTATGACCCTTTGGCTAGAAAAGTAGCTTAGCTACACATGTTCATCGGCAAAACGGAAATAAAGAGTAAAAAACATAACAAGCCTCTGATCTCCGGCTGCCTGCTCTGCCTCCTTCTTTCCTTCTTGCCTCCAAGAGATCCAAGATTGAAAATGCCCCAACCCTCTAAGGTTAGTTCTATTTATATTGTTAAAGGAGTGGCAGGTGATCTTTGGCTAGCAGGGTACGAAAATATCTTTCCTTTTTCAAGTAGATTTCGAGAAGTGAATATTCGTCCACCTGGCAAAGCCCTACAACACGGCCGTGGAGCAAGCCGTGCCTTCCTCTGTGTGTAATTCATGTATCATCTTCCGTGTCCAGTGTGTACCACGCTCCACCCACGGCTAGATTTCACCGTTTTTCCCCC